>JAACIZ010000024.1:484518-631766 GCA_017140785.1 Calonectria pauciramosa | reverse complement strand
CCTAACCCTAACCCTAACCCTAACCCTAACCCTAACCCTAACCCTAACCCTAACCCTAACCCTAACCCTAACCCTAACCCTAAGACACTCAAGCTGCGGCATGTTATCGCTGCTGCTGCTGCTGCTCCCCCTCCTTCCTCCTCCTCCTTCTCCTTCTCCTCTTCTTCTGCTGTGTGCCTGTTTCTATATCGTCTCCTTCACAAGCTTTGCTATTTGCCTGGCCCCGGGTTCAAGCTATGTATTCCTTTGATCTGTTGTAAATGACTTGCCCGGCCCCTTATATACTAAGCTATTGCTAATTCTCTTGAGCTTAATTGTCTCCTTGACCTGTGCCTACTGCTAGTCTATAAGCTAGTCCAGCGCCCCCTCTATGTCTACTATTATTACTTGTGTTGTCTTCTAAAAGTCCTTAGTTTATATCCGGTCCTTATTATAGTATAGTATCTTACTATTACTTTCCTAGAATATCTATATAGTTTTACCTTCTTACATTTAGTATATATAACTATATACTATCTATTTAATCATCTTATTAAATGGTATATATAAGCTACTTATTAGCTAGTGCCAGTAACCCTTTTGAAACTAGTTAATAGCTTTAAAGCTTGCCTCCTGTACAGCTAGCTCGTCGCTACTAGATTCCGCATCATCGCTGCTGCTGCTGCTGCTGCTGCTGCTGCTACTGCTGCTGCTGCTACTGCTATTATAACTGCCTTCATTATTATTATCTAAATTATCATCTAAATCATTATTACTATCATACTCAAAAAAGTATTCAAGTATTAAGACCTAGCCATACCATAAGAAGCTAGCTAGAAATCATGTATACAAGTATGCCAAGATCTAGCCCTCGCTAGACCAATTAATGCCAAGAATAGCTATAAAATATAATAGTAGATTGGTATAGCTACTACGGCCTAGCTTTTACTTAATAGAGTAAATATAAAAGTTAAAGATAGCCTTATCTAGTATTTTCTGGTTTATTTTGCTATTGTTATTATTATTATTGTTATTATTATTGTTATTATTATTATTATGACCCTTATTGTTACCTTCGGCAGCTTTCTTTCTGCCCTTACCATGGCCCTTTCCTTTGCCTCTTCCCCCTGCCCTAGCCACTATCCTATACCTTTCCTCCACTACTCTAGCCACAATATCTAACCTCGTAACTATATCTATAAGTATATTTTACTATATATTTATAAACTTGATTTTATATTTTTTTTTAGATTTACTATGGCCTAATATATAGATTTATATATAATAGTAGAAATAATACTAGATAAATAAGTAATACTAGTCTAGTATAGCTACTTTTTATTTCTTACTAAATAGATTATTACTAAGCTTGCTAAGATTAATATTAATAAATTATTTAAGTATATTATCTAATACTTTACCTAGCCTTTTATAATATTTACTTATAACCTAGAAAAAGCTAGCCAAGAGCTAATATAGCTATTAATTTGCCTTTGCCTGCTCTTTATTTTATAGTCTTACTTTGGCTGCCTTAGATATCAGTAGTTTATTTGCTTTAAATAGTATTAGCTATATCTTCTTAGGGAAATACTTAGATTATTTTATAAACTTAATCTATCTTAATTTCTAATTTATGCCCTTAATGGCCTGCTCTTCCTCTTCCTACTCCTAGCCATACCTTTACCTTTTAGTAATAGCCTTCTTAAGCTCTTCTTCACAGCTTTATATCATCCAAAGTAATAGGCTATTACTGCCATTACCAATAATAATACCTTTTTTATTTTTATTATTATTCTTATAATTATTGTTACTATTGTTATTACTGCTATTATTGCTGTTACTGCCTATATCCATAACCTAATATTATGTATATTAGCCTTAGTAAAATGACTATAGATTAATAAGCTCCTAGCTATTGCCTTTTCTTTTTCTGTGCTGAAATAGGTAGCTAATTATATATGGATGTATTAGTATATTATTTTTATTAATAGTTAAGTATTAGTATTATAGCTTTATATACCTAAATCTTATTATAATCAGAAGATTATAAATAGGGATATTATTATTATTAGGAAGTTTAATAGTATTTAAATTGCTAAGTATATGCTTTATTGCTTATAATATAATAAAGTTAAATATTTATTATAGTAACTTTTTCTAGAATTTATATTGCTTGTAAAAATAAGATTTAATTATACCTACTATAGGCTAAATATTAATAGCATTATTAGGATATTGCTAGCAAAGTAAAATTATATATATTTAGTTAAAATAGATAATTTTATCTATTTAAATTAGCTTTACTTAAATTAAAGTTTATATATATTTTATAGTAGTCTTAAAAATGGCTACTATTGCTGCTATTAGTAGTAATATTACTTTAATTGATATTATTACTTACTCTATGGTTATTTTGGTTATATAGGATAATAATATAATAACTTGCTTCTTTAGAATTATAATTTTTATAATACTATAGTTTATTATTACTTGCTTTTTTTAGAATTATAATTTTGATTTATATTGCTTATTAATATAATTGTAATTTTAAAGAGTAATAGCGGTTATTTTTATTAGTTAATATTTGATTTACCTTTTTACTCCTTTATCTTCTTACTTATAGCTTTATAAAAAGCAATATGCCTAGTAATTAGGTAAGGCTCTAGTACTTAAGGGTGCTTTTATTTTATTATACTTTATATATACTTATTTCTAATTATAAAATAAAAAAATAAGATATAGAAAAGATAATTATTTTTAATATAGGCTTATATTTCTTCTTTATATATAAATATTTCCTTAATTGTAGTTATAATTGCTTACTTTAAATTAATCCTAAGTTATTCTAATAACCAATTATATGATACATTCTATTCTAATCTATGTTTTATTCTAGTAGGGCAAATACTATATTTTAGTTAGTCTAATTACTAACCCTAATCTACATTAGAGTTAAAAGTGAGGTGGATTGCCTTGCCAGGTATGTATAACTGTATGCTATCTATTTGATTATCCTACTAAATGGTATATATGAGCTATTTATTAGCTAGTACTGGTAATCTTTTTGAAATTAGTTAATGGCTTTAAAGCTTATCTTTTGTATAGCTAGCTTATTGCTATTGGATTCTGCATTATTACTGCTGCTGTTGTTGCTGCTGCTGCTGCTGTTGCTGTTATGGCTGCCTTTGTTATTATTATCTAAATTATTATTTGAATTATTATTACTATTATGCTTAAAAAAATATTTAAATATTAAGACCTAGCTGCACTATAAGAAGTTAGCTAGAAATTATATATATAAGTATGCTAGGATCTAGTCCTTACTAGACTAGTTAATGCTAAGAATAGCTATAAAGTATAATAGTAAATTGGTATAGTTACTATGGCCTAGCTTTTGCTTAATAGAATAGATATAAAAGTCAAAGATAGCCTTATTTAGTATTTTCTAGTTTATTTTACTATTACTATTATTATTATTATTATTATTATTATTATTATTATTATTATAATTTTTATTATTATTTTTAGTAGTTTTCCTCTTATCTTTATTATAGCCTTTCCTTTTGCCTTTTCCTCTTACCCTAGCTATTATCCTATATCTTTCCTTTACTACTCTAGCTATAATATTTAATCTTGTAATTATATCTATAAATATATTTTATTGTATATTTGTAAACTTGATTTTATGCTTTTTTTTGGATTTACTATAGCTTAGTATATGGATTTATATATAATAGTAGAGATAGTACTAGACAAATAAATAGTATTAGTCTAGCATAACTACCTCTTGCTTTTTGTTAAATGGATTATTACTAGGCTTATTAGAATTAATACTAGTAAGCTACTTAAGTATATTATTTAGTATTTTGCCTAGCCTTTTGCAGTATTTACTTATGATCTAGGAAAAGCTGGCTAAGAGCTAGTATAGTCGCTAGTTTACCTTTGCTTACTTTTTATTTTATAGTCTTGCCTTGACTACCTTGGATATTAGTGGTTTATTTGCCTTAAATAATATTGATTATACTTTCTTAGGGAGATACTTAGACTATTTTATGAACTTGATTTATCTCGATTCTTGATCTATGCCTTTAATGGCCTACTTTTTTTTTTCTTGCTCTTAGCTATATCTTTGCCTCTTGGTAGTAGCCCTCTTAAGCTCCTCTTTATAGCCTTATATTATTTAAAGTAGTAGGCTATTGCTATTATTACCAATAATAATATCTTCTTTATTTTTATTATTATTTTTACAACTACTATTACTACTATTGCTATTACTGTTATTACTATTATTACCTATATCTATAATCTAATATTATATATATTAGCCCCGATAAAATAACTATAGACTAATAGGCTTCTAGCTATTATCTTTTCTTTCTCTATGCTAGAGTAGGTAGCTAATTATATATAGATATATTAATATATTGTTTTTGTTAATAATTAAGTATTAATATTATGACTTTGTATACCTAAATCTTATTATAATTAGAAAACTATAAATGGGGATATTATTATCATTGAAAAGCTTAATAGTATTTAGATTATTAAGTATATGCTTTGTTACTTATAATATAATAAAATTAAGTATTTATTATAATAGCTTTTCCTAGAATTTATATTATTTATAGAAGTAAGATTTAATTATGCTTACTATGGGCTAGATATTAATAGTATTATTGGGATATTGTTGGTAGAGTAAGATTATATATATTTGGTTAAGGTAAATAATTTTATTTATTTAGATTAGCTTTACTTAAGCTAAAATTTATATATATTTTATAGTAGTCTTAGAGATAGTTATTATTATTATTATTGGTAGTAGTATTGCTTTGATTAGTATTATTATTTACTTTATAATTGTTTTAGTTATGTAGGATAATAATATAGTAGCTTGCTTTTTTAGAATTGTAATTTTTATAATATTATGGCTTATTATTACTTACTTTTTTTAGAATTATAATTTTGATTTATATTATTTATTAATATAATTATAATTCTAAAGAGCAGCAGTGGTTATTCTTACTAATTAATATTTGATTTATCTTTTTATCCTTTTATTTTTTTGCTTATAGCTTTATAAAAAATAATATACCTAGTAATTAGGTAGGGCTTTAGTATTTAAGAGTATTTTTATTTTATTATATTTTATATATACTTATTTTTAATTATAAAATAAAAAAATAAAATATAGAAAAGATAGTTATTTTTAATATAGGCTTATATTTCTTCTTTATATATAGATATCTCCTTAATTGTAGTTATAATTACTTACTCTAAGTTAATCTTAAGTTACCTTAATAACTAATTATATAATATATTCTATTTTAATCTATGTTTTATTCTAGTAGGGTAAATATTGTATTTTGGTTAGTCTAATTGTTAATCCTAACCTACATTAGAGTTGAAAGTAAGGTGGATTGCCTTGCTAGGTATTTTTCTATAGAAAGATTAATATAGAAATTTATATGAAAATACCTTATAAATTTAAATAAAAAAGTAAAGTATATAAGCTTTTTAAGGCTTTTTATAGTCTAAAATAAGTATTTTAGATTTAGTTTAAAATATTTTTATAAGTATTTATTAAGATAGGCTTTAAATAGTCTTAGTTTAATAAAATAGTATTTATTAAAGAAAATATGATTATTTGTATTTATATAAATAATTTTTTATTTTTTAGACTAAAAATTAATATTATTAATCTAGTAAAAGAGGAATTTAAGAAATAGTTTAAAATAATTGATTTAGGATTAGTATATTATTTTCTTAGAATTTTAATTATTTAAGATTAATAAAAGAAAACTATTATATTATCTTAATAACTATACCTTAAGTGATTATTAAAGGTATTTAATTTTATAAATATAAAATTATAATATATGCTTATGGATATTTTTAAGAAGTTATACTTTATAGGAAAGGATAATGAACTTTATATATATAAACTTATATAATTATATTAATAAATTATTAGAATTTTTATATTTTATATAATTAGAACTTAAGTTAACTTAGCTTATTTAGTTATAAAGCTGAGTTGGTTTATATTAAAACCTATAATTAAATATTTATTTATAGTAAAAAGGGTTTTAAGATATGTTAAATATATTATTAACTATATATTGGTCTTTAATAGAAAACTTAAATTAAGGATTGTTAGATTCTTTGATGTAGAATAGGCTAGAGATTTTAGTAATTTAAAGTTAATTAAATATTATATTTTTAGAATTGTAGGAGGGGTAATTAGCTAGAAGAGCAAAAAGTAATCTTTAGTTATTATCTTTAGTATTAAGTTAGAATATCTTAGTTTATATAGTATTGGATTAAAGGTAATTTACTTAAGTAGCTTAATTAAGGAAATTTATAAAGACTAAAGATTAATTTTATTATATATTAATAATAGTAAAGTAGATATGTTTGCTAAGGATATAAAGTTCTATAAGAGAATTAAATATATTTAAGTTAAATATTATAAAATATAAAAATTAATTAATAATAGAATAATATTAATAGAATAGATTTTATAGGAAGAAAATCTAGCTAATCTTAAAATAAAAGCTTTACTAGTTAAAGAATTAGAGAAGTAGGTTAAGGAGATTGGAATATAATAGGTAAATATAAAAGAAAAAAGTTATAATAATTATATTAAAGATTATTATAAATAAGTAGGTAGTTACTACTTTTTTTCTATAAAGAGGGTTTTTAATAAGGGTAATAGGATTAATATTATTTTATTAATTATTTAGTCTTACTTAAGAAAGGGTATTGGAAATGTTTTATGGGTAGTAAGCTTATTTATATAATTAAATATAAACTTAAGGGATAGAGGTTATTTATATTTCTCTTAAATTAAATATTTATTTAATTTTTTTAGACTTTTATAATATAATATACTATATTTCTAATATTATATATTTAAATCTTGTTATAATTAGAAGATTATAAATAGGGATGTTATTATTATTAGAGAGCTTAATAGTATTTGGGTTGCTGAGTATATACTTTATTATATGTAATGTAATAAAGTTAAGTATTTGCTATAGTGGCTTTCCCTAGAATCTATACTACTTATAAAAGTGAGACTTTATTGTACTTATTATAGGCTAAATATTAATTATATTATTGGGATATTGTTGGTAGAGTAAGATATTATATATTTGGTTAAGGTAGATAATTTTATTTATTTAGATTAATTTTACTTAAGCTAAAGCCTATATATATTTTATAGTAGTTTTGGAGATAGTTATTATTATTATTATTGGTAGTAATATTATTTTAATTAATATTATTATTTGCTTTATAATTATTTTTGTTGTGTGGGATAATAATGTGGTGGTTTGTTTTTTTAGAATTATAATTTTTATGATATTATAGCTTATTATTATTTATTTTTTTAGAATTATAATTTTGATTTATATTGTTTATTAATAAATTATAATTTTAAAGAGTAATAGTGGTTGTTTTTATTAATTAATTTATTTTTTTACTTTTTTATTTTTTTATTTATAGCTTTATAAAAGTAATATATTTAGTAATTAGGTGGGGCTTTTAGTATTTAGAGTACTTTTGTTTTTTTATATTTAATAAATATTTATTTTTAGTAATAAAATATAAAATAAGATATAGAAAAAATAATTATTTTTTATATAGATTTATATTTTTTTTTTATATATAAATATTTTTTTAATTATGATTGTAATGGCTTATTTTAAGTTAATTTTAAGTTATTTTAATAATTAATTATATTATATATTTTATTCTAATTTATATTTTATTTTAGTAGAGTAAATACTCTAATTTAATTAGTCTAATTATTAATCTTAACTTATGTTTAAGTTGAAAATGAGGTGGAATATATTGGTAAGTACTTGTTATAATAGCTTTTCCCGGAATCTATACTATTTGTAGAAATAAGACTCTATTATGCCTACTGTGGGCTAGATATTAATTATATTATTAGAATATTGCTAGTAAAGTAAAATATTATATATTTAGTTAAAGTAAATAATTTTATTTATTTAAATTAATTTTATTTAAGCTAAAGCTTATATATATTTTATAATAGTCTTAGAAATAATTATTATTATTACTATTAGTAATAATATTGCTTTAATTAGTATTATTATTTATTCTATAATTATTTTTATTATATAGGATAATAATATAATAATTTATTTTTTTAGAATTATAATTTTTATAATATTATAGTTTATTATTATTTATTTTTTTAGAATTATAATTTTAATTTATATTATTTATTAATAAATTATAATTTTAAAGAGTAATAGTAATTACTTTTGTTAATTGATTTATTTTTTTACTTTTTTATCTTCTTACTTATAGCTTTATAAAAGTAATATACCTAGTAATTAGGTAGGGCTTCTAGTATTTAAAATACTTTTATTCCTTTATACTTAATAAATACTTATTTTTAATAATAAAATATAAAATAAGATATAAAAAAAATAGTTATTTTTTATATAGATTTATATTTTTTTTTTATATATAAATATTTTTTTAATTATGGTTATAATAGCTTATTTTAAGTTAATTTTAAGTTATTTTAATAATTAATTATATTATATATTCTATTTTAATCTATGTTTTGTTTTAGTAGGGTAAATATTTTAATTTAATTGGTTTAATTACTAACTCTAACTTATGTTCGAGTTGAAAATAAGGTAGAATGTATTGGTAGGTATAGATTACTATTTAAGGTCTTATATTTCTAATTATACTATATAATTTAAAATACCTTTAGTTTATTAAGTAATTATACCTAATATTTTATCTTTTAGTATAAATTAGAACTATTAGTTAGTTTAAGGTCTTTTATAATTATAGCTAAGGTATTTTTTCTTTTTATAATTATAGTAAATAATATTAGAAAAATCTTATTTTTATATAGTTTTTAGTTCTATAGGTCCTAGGTATATACTATAAATAATAAGTTTATATTATTATTTTATATTAATATTTAAAATAATCTTATATTTATTATTTTTTTATTATTAATATTTAAATTATTTATTATTAACTTTAATAATATAGGCTATATATTTATTAAATTTAATTAAGAGTTTAAAAAGTTAGTATATTTTATCTTAGATAGATTTCTTAAATTATTTATAAAATTTATTAATTAATATATTTTTTATCTAATAGAATTTTATAGTATAATACTTAAAATTAGTAAGGAAATTAATATATAATCCTTTTTATATAAATTTTTTAAGGGCTTATNTTTTATTGCTTTTTAATAAAGAAAATAATATAATACTTTTATAAAGTAATTAATAATAATAAAAATATTATTATAATATACTTTTATTAATAGATTTATTAATAGGGAGAGGTTTATAATAAAGTCTATTATAATTAATTCCTAAGATCTTTTTACTATAAGTATTAGCTATAGTTTTCTATAGGGTTTATATTATAGTTTCTTTGAGTATTAATAAAAGCTATATTTTTTATATATTTTCTTAATTTTTTTTTTATATTATTAAAAGAAAATATTTATTTAATTTATTTAAGGGTTTTATTAATTTCTTTGTATTTATATAGGGGGTATTTATAGATTTCCCTTAATAGGTCTATTTAATATTCTTCTAGAACTTAAAATAAATTAATTTATTTTTTCTTAGGAAAATTCTAATTATATTTTTTAATTTTTTTTAGTAATAGATTTTCTTATTTTACTTATTAGATAGGTATCTATATAGTCTATATTTATTTTGATAGTTTATTAATATAGATAATAATAATTAATTTCTTTATTTTAATTATTATTCTACTAATTAGGGCTTATTCTAAGGTACTATTAAGGGAGAATTATAGAAATTGTTTTTTTATTTAGGACTTTTCTTTATAGTAATTGGGTTTATAGCTAATTATATTAATATAATTGTTTTTAATTTCTTTAATATAGATAATATAGTAATTAAATTTGGAAAAATATTTAATATAATAAAATTATCTATTACTTAATTATTATATTATTATAAAATAAAAAATATTTTTATAATTAGTAAATATAATAATTTTATATTTTTTGTCTAGGAGATAATACCTAAATTCTTTAAAGGTATTAATTATAATAAAGAATTTTTTATTATAGATAGGATAATTAAATTCTACTTTATTTAGTTTATAAAAATAGAAGATAATTAAGTATAATAGGCTATTTTTATTCTTTTGCCTAATCTAAGTACTAAAGGTAAAATCTAAAGAATTGATTTCTAGCTTAATTGGTTATTCTAGGTTAAATATGGCTAATATAGGTTCTATAATAATTATATTTTATATATTTTTAAAGGCTTTTTAGGCTTTATTCTTAAAAGTAAAAGTATTTCTTTTTTTAGTAAGTTTTATAAAAAATATAGTAATTTTATTAAAGTTTTAAATAAATTTTTAGTAATAATTTATAAATCCTAGAAAAGCTTATACTTTTTTTATATTTTTAAGAGATTTTTAATTTTTAATAATAATAATTTTCTTAGAGTTTATATAAATTTTATTAAGTGAAATAATATGGCCTAGAAATTTGATTTTTATAGTATAGAATTTACTTTTCTTAGATTTAATAAGAAATTTATTATTTTAAAAGGCTTTTAAGATCTTATAGATATATTCTTTATATTTTTTTTTGTTTTTAGAAAAAATTAAGATATTATCTAGATAGTAAATAATAAAGATATTAAGATATTTATAAAGAATATTATTAATTATTTATTAAAATAATATAAAGATATTTATAAGTCTAAAAGATATAATAAAATATTTAAATAATCTAAATTTAGTATAGAAAGTGGTTTTTTATTTATATCTTTCTTTAATATAAATTAGATTATAGGCTCCTTTTAGATCTAATATAATAAAAATATTCATACTATATAATTAATCCTTTATTTTATTAATTAAAGATAAAAGGATTTAATCTTTAATTGTGTTTTTATTGAGTTATTAATAGTTTATAATAAGTTATAATTTTCTATTTTTTTTTAGAATAAATATAATAAGGTAATTAACTTTAGAGTTTAAAATATAAATATATTCTTTCTTAAGTATATTTTTAATATATTTTTTTAAGGTATTAAGCTATACTTAATTAAAATTATAAATAAGGTAAAACTAAATATTAGTTCTTTCTTTTAATATAATCTTATAATCTTACTAATTAAACTTAAGTAATTTTATTTTAAGTTCTTTAATAAATAATTATTTATAAATTTAGTATTTTAGTAGTATATTCTTTAGTTAATCTTTTACTATTACTATCTTTATTTTCTTAAAATTAGAATTAAATTATTAAAATTATATATATATATAGATTATTATTTTTTGCTATTATTATTTTTAATTATTTTTATATTTATATAATATTCCTTTGGATAGTAATATATTTATTATATTATTATATTATTTCCTTACTTAATTAGGATTAAGAATATAAAATCTTTTATTATCAGAAATATTACTAGCTATATCATACTTAGGAAATACTTACACCTAGCTAATATACTAGTAGATATTAGGATTATATTAATATAGCTATAGATATCCTAAAATAATATTATAGTTTCTAGTATTTATAATATTAAAGCTAATTCCTTTATTTTTTCTATAAATAAAGATTTTAAGATAATTAAACTCTTTATCTATAATACTATTATTATATTTAAATATTACTTTTTTGAGATTATATATAATATAAAAATTAATTTTTATTTTCTATAATAGTTTTAATTTATTAACTATTTAACAATTAATATAGTTAAATTTAGCTTTATTATTTACTAATATAATATACTATATTCCTTTAATCTAGATTTCTATTTTTAATTATTTTTTAATAATAAAAATAGTTATATATAGAGGCTTTTATAAGAATTCTTTTGGTAATTTTATAAGTATTTACTTATATTACTCCTATAGCTTTAGTTCTATAGAAGACTTTATAAGTTTTTTAATAGAAATTTAATAAGTTAATATTAATTTTAGGCTTTTTATAGGCTATAAATATCATAGTTAGGGTTTAAATAGTCTTATTAATCTTTATTCTTATAGTCTAAAGTATTTTTTAATAGGAAAATAATTATAATATTATTATATTTTTTTCTTTAGGCTATAATAAAATAATTTTTATAATAATAATTATAGGTAGATTTTAGTAAGGTATTTTTTATTTTAATAAAAAAGCATTTATTATTTTTTTTTTCTATAAGTAGATTCTATAATTATAGCTAAAATAATAAAATTATATTAAATTATTATATTCTAGGTAATCTTAAGCTAGTCTTTTATTATTTATATTAAGTTAAATTGGTTTTAGCTATATTTTTTATGCTTACTAGCAGGCTAGAATATAAATATTCCTACTTAGGCCTATGTTTTATTATAGCTTTTTATTATATATTTCTTCCTTTATATTCTATTATAAGATACTATTTTTGTCTTAGATTAAGATTTCCTACTATTTCTTAAGAATATTATTAGTATTTATATTATTATAGTTTATTAGGAGTCCTATTTCTTAAGCTTTCTTTAAATTCTATAGGTAAATATAAAATATATCTAGTTCTCTTTAGTAATAGGATTAGGTGATATATTGGTCTTATTTTTAGTTAAGTATAAGGAATATATTATTTAGTTTTAGATTATTTTTATAAATTATAGTAAGGATATATTTTATATTTATATAGGATTTCCTTTTAAGTATAGGTTATTATTTAAGATCTTATATTTTTAATTATATTATATAATTTAAAGTACTTTTAGTTTATTAGGTAATTATACTTAATATTTTATCTTTTAATATAAATTAAAACTATTAATTAATTTAAGATCTTTTATAGTTATAGCTAAGGTATTCCTTTTTTTTATAATTATAATAAATAATATTAAAGAAGTCCTATTTTTATATAGTTCTTAGTTCTATAGGTCCTAGGTATATACTATAGATAATAGGTTTATATTATTATTTTATACTAATATTTAGGATAATCTTATATTTATTGTTTTTTTATTATTAATATTTAAATTATTTATTATTAACTTTAATAATATAGGCTATATATTTATTAAATTTGGTTAGGGGTTTAAGAAGTTAATATATTTTATTTTAGATAGGTTTCTTAAGTTATTTATAGAATTTATTAATTAAAATATTTTTTATTTAGTAGAGTTTTATAGTATAATACTTAAAGTCAGCAAGGAAGTTAGTATATAATTTTTTTTATATAAATTTCTCAAGGACTTATAGTATTACTTATTTTTTATTAATTATACTATATTATTCTATAAGTTTTTTTTCAAAGTTATTAAAGTTATTAAATAAATATTAGATTATTAAATTAATTTAATCCTAGAGAATAATAATATAGTTCTTAAGTTATTTTTCTATAGATTTTATAGATTTTTTTTTTAATTTTTCTATAATATATTGAATTCTTAGTTATTTATTGCCTATAAAGGTAAATAGATATATAACTTAATAATTTTTAATTTAAATTAATTATTTTTAAAAATTATTAAAATCTTTTTTTTATATCTAAGATTTTTTAGGTTTAATAATTTTTCTAGGGTTCTTAGTTTTAATAATAAAGCTACTAAGATCTTCTAAATATTTTTTATAAATTTAGGCTAATTTAATCTATTTTTTTCTTAGAATATTAATAATAATATAAAATTATTATAATTTAGTATTTTAAAGTATTTATTATTATAAGATCTTAAGTTATTTTGCTATATAGTTAATAATATTTATAAATTACTTATTTTTATATTTAAGATTAGTAATATTTTGTTTTTTCTTATTATTTCTTTTATTCTTATTATTATTTTTACTACTAGATTCCTTTACTTTCTCTATAATAATATTTTTATTTTTATTAAAGGTCTTAGGTCTTTTTCCCTTAGTAATAACTAAGGTAGACTTAAATAAAGAAAATAAAATTATAAAAATTATTATAAAATATTATTTAATAATTAATATAAATAATTCTACTAAATAAAAGCTTTTAATATATAATATTTTAATTATTTCCTAATTATAATAAATTAATTAAAGTAAAAAATTTATATTAATAAAAAAATATAAAGTATATAATAGTTTCTAAGCAATATTATATAAATTATAAAAAAGATATTATATTTAGTAATATATTAATTAGTAATTAATATAACTAAATTATATTAAAAGCTAATTAGGTTATTTTTTATAGTATAATTAATCTATCTATATACTATTAAACTAATTTCTATAATTATATAGTTTATATTTTAATAATTAAGTAATTATAGTAATTACCTAAGTAATTATTAGTAATTAAGATAATTATTAGTATAAGGTAGGTGTATATAATTGGCTAGTATATAGGAGTGGGCCTATGCCCTATACTATAGGATGTGACTAAGCATTCTACCCTTTATTACCGCTTTGGGTGTGTATAGGTCATAATAAAAGTAATTAATTAGGCTTTTAGCTATAAAAAAGGTTTATAGCTTATAAGCCCTTTAAAGAGGTGCCTTTAATAGCTAATATTATAATATTTTTTTTTAGTACTTAGGTATATAGTTGTGTATTTTGGTAAGTTAATATATAGTATAGTTGTAAATGTTAATATTATAAATATATTAGTAACTAAAAATAATAGTAAGCTTACTAATAGATTAATATAGCTTTTTCCTGTTAGGTTAGCCTTTTTATAGTATTTTAGCTAAGTATAATTTATAGCCCTTTAGTTGCTAAATAGTTGTTTTTAATATCTTGCCCTTTATAAAGTATAGCTTAGCCTGTAGGTACCTTAGTTAGCTTTTTTTTCTAGGAATAAAATAGGTTCTATATAGCCGGCAAATAAGAACCTAGTACTTTAGGTTATAGTAGATATTATAAAGGGCTATTATTTTACTATATATATAAGAAATAGGAATAAAGTAGGAATAGTAAAAATAAATAAAGAAGGAAAAGATAATTAGAAAAGGTAGAAATAGTAGATAGGTAAGTAGAAAGAAAGGGAAAGGGGGAATTATATTTTCTTTCTCTAGAATAAGGAAAAGGAAATCTGTTATTATCTATCTACCTCCTTTCCTATTTATTATATTATTATAGTTAGTTAGTTAGTTAGTTAGTTAATTATTTAGTAGTAAAGTGATTTTTTTTATTAATATTGTTTATATAAATTTGCTTTTTTTTATACTATAGTATAGGAGAGTAATAGATAAAGTTAATTAATAGGCATTAACTCTTTTATAATAAAATCTAATATTTCTTTTTATATAAAACCTACTAAAATCTAATAGTATTGAGCTAATAGTATAATAAAAGAGGTAATAGGGGCACCCTCTTTATGCGTGGGAGTGCTAAAGCATACTAGCTAGAAACCACTATACACTTTACATTCTTTTACTAGTATAAACTCTTTACTTTAATTAGTTTATTATAGTTAGGAATTAACTAGAACATTATAATTTAACATATTATTTTATTACAAAGCCCATTTTATGCTGGCAGCTATAGCAAGCAATAATAGTAGCTTGCCATAGAACACAATGGTAACAAGACCTCATTTAAATAAAGAAATACACTCAATTTTCAATCCTTCGGCCTTGTAGCAATTCACACATTTGTCTCCCAGCTGCCTATTTGGAGCCCAACAACGTTGCCTTTTTGGATCGGGAAACGGCTCGCCACCGGGGCGCAAACACTGGACCTGGCTAGTGATCAATAGCACGGCAACAACATCACTGGACAACTCGGCATCAGCATCTCCATTGCCCGACTGCCCGACAAATGTGGGTACGTGGCCTCAGGCAACCAAGTGGCTTACCGCTCCGCCGAGGGCTCGCCGATTGTGTCACGACGCAAGACGCAAGCCACACATTTTCAAGCTGGTGGTAAATGAATGACGCACTGCCTGCAGCTCAGCTAAAGATAAGACGCACGCGCCCAACACCCCCCCTCTGCCAGCCTTTGCCGAAAATTGTTGCCTGGAGGAGCCCTTTGGCATTGGTCTAGGATTTTAATAACCAACCTTGTAAGAGGTTGGCGGGCGGTCATGCCCTATAATGCCAATAGGTAGCTATTTACACACTACTAAGCGAACTCCACACAGCCTCAACTTATAAGTATTCGTCTAAAGAATTTGTCCTAAGAGAGTAATTGGCCAAATTAACATCGCATTTTTAACCCCCAGTGCAAATCTGCCGGTAATATAATACACTCTATCAATGCCACCCAGAGTACACGAAGCTGTGTCACAAACAATGCTCCCCGCTCAGCTCGTTCTAAATTGGACGGCAATGCCAAGGAAGTCTCGAACCTCTGCTATCTAAAATGGTGTCCGCCGGTCCCAGACTAACTTGGCTTGGCGACCACTTCGACGAACCAAACCTAGAGCTGAGACAAAACAATAATATTGCACTTGACAGGTGGCTTACTGAGCCAAGGCCCTAACCCCACATCCAAATTTTATTTCTGACACAGCCCCCGCCTCTCACTCATCACGCGCGGGAGTGATATAAAGCCACTCTAGGCCATAATCATTTGCCCTTCGTCAAGGGTGACCTCTCTTAAAAGCTTGGACCATTATGCTTTCAAAACTCGGTGTTATCATCATCATTACGCTCGCGATCGTTTCCCAGGTCTGCCTTCTTGGCGGCGTTGCCACAGTCATCAAATCCATTACTCATCCACTGCAGAGAACATGGCCTTATAAAGATGAATTATATCTTGCGAGAGTATGCTTTGTGGATCCATATAAATTATGTAGAGTGTTGCTCATCAAGTGAATAGATCTACACCGACCAATACGAAAGACGACTCGATGAACGCACCTACTCTGGTCTCCCGGATTGGAATGACGATTCTCGATTGAAGGATGTCTTTACGCTTTATCCAGGGCGATACTGTAGCGGCGTAAAGGTATATGACGAATATCAGACGGATTTCTGCTCATCCTGGGGCAAATATTTCAATCTCCAACAGTACGTTTATACGTGTCTCCAACCTCCCATCGGTTGATTAACATACGTCAAGACGCTGGAGGGATTGGGGTTTCGATTTGGTGCATCGACGGCTCATCCGCAACAAGGAGCAGAGTGCAATATTTATCGGTCTGTTTCCAATCGCCGTGTTCAGCGGCCTTACGGTTTTGTTTTGCATCTTGACTTTTTTCAAAAACTGGGGCGCCATATTTTCAGCCGTTTTCTCTGCGGTAATATCTTAGCCCGATCCAATGTTGATCACAGAAGTTAACTGTTATGGAGTAGATAACCACTATTCTCGGACTCAGCATTGCGTCTGCCTCACACAGCTTCGCTTACAATTTGGTCAAATACATCAATAAGGAAGATGCCGCAGGTTATGGCCCCATCTCAGCCAAAAAGGGAAGTGCCTACATACGAACGCTGTGGATATTATTTGCTTTTCCAGTCGCCTCTACAACGCTGCTCTTCTTCCTTTGTTATATGCAAAACAGACAATATAAGCGGAAGAAGGTCAGAGAGGGCGCGTCTGCTCCGCAGGGCTTCAATCTGGTAAGGAGAGTGACGACAGGATTTCACAGCCGCAGAAGTTCTGTATCTAGCACAGCAAATTATGCATACGACAGGAATGAAGAATGTATTGATAGCCATCGCCAGTCGAGTCCTCAATCGACATCTCGGAACCGCAATAATACTGGGGTGTCAGAAAAGAACGACTTGGGTGGATGTGAGAGGGGTGATACCTTTGCCAGCAACGCACCCTCAAGACGGTGCAGTGATTAATCTCGACTTTGTCTTAAAGTAAATAAGATATAGCTCTAAATCTTCATGAATACAATCCCATTTCATAGATCCATCTACAATGTTGTTGACGTTAAATACATTACCTCAAGCGCAAGACATAGGCTTATCTTATTTCATTCTTGCTGGCGCAAAAGGTTAGCCATGGCCAGTTATGCTTTTATGAGTAAGGTCTTAACGTCCATCGAGTCTCATTAGTAAGTGGCTAGTTCAGAATGTCACCTGTGTGCTGGTCTCTTTCACAAAACGTCTGGAATCTGGTCCAGCGAGTTATTCCTTAATCATCACTAAAACCCTTTAGATAAAAGTCCACATGCGGCTAGGCCTCTATTGGAGAAGCCATAATTGAGATAGCGTCTAAAAGCCTTACCACTACCATTAGGTTAAAAGCTTTGGACGCACTTACTGTATTAAAACCATAAACTATAGTCACTAAAACAATTTATATACTGATCTTCTTAGGCCTTGATCAGCAGTTATCAATTTTCAAGAAATACAATGCCAACAAGTCGACGCATTATTCTCATATTGTTCTCCACATACGACTCTATTTTGGCGCGAAACTGTTTCGCGATTATTTCCGCTTTTGATATACGTCGGTAGCATTCTAACAAATTATGGCCGAGTTCTCCTCCCTTACCCCATCTCTTGTTGTTACTCTATCCACAAAGTCTTTGTTGGAATCTACTAAACTGCGTCCTCTATATCTCATAACCACAACGGCTTACCTTAGTTCTATATCTGTATTTAACCGTCCAGTGCTATTCTTTTAACTTCTAGAGTGATGTATAAATACAAGATATTGGGTGAGTGGGAACTTGTTAGGCTAGACTTAATCCTTATAAAAATAATATAAGAAGTATAAGTATTACGATAAAGATTACGATAGGTTAATTAGTATCATGGTAATAATTTAAATACTATACTGGATAATATCAGCTACACTATTTACCTACATCTCTAAAATGAGAGCGTCTGGCCAGCCTCCTTTGTAACAAGAGTCTTAACATTTGCCGAGCCCAAAAGACTAAACGAGTATGGAATCTGACTCGTAGACAGCGTACCAACAGGAGCCGTGTTCTGACTCTCGCCACCAAGTAGCACGTCCTCAGCGACCACATAGCTGTATCAATATAGTTAGCATTTCTATTAGGACTTGATACAAACAGAACATACCCAACTTCAGAGCTGGACTCCGAGAAAATGGCCTTCTTGCCAACATTTTCAAACACGGAGCTCTGGATCAGTGCCTGGGCATTCATGCGTGAGTTGAGGCCTGTGTCCATGGTATCGTAGTATTGGCTGAGGTAAGCATGTTAGATGAGGCCTTTCTCTAGGAGATTGTAGTTTACTTGATGATGTGCGCAGTTCCGAAGCGGAGTAGCGGGCCGCGACTACGGACATTGTAAAAGTAATTGTTGGCATATGTGACGTGCAGGGTACCTGTATCTTCGGCCGCGTTCTTATCCGAGTGTCCAACCAGTGTGCCCTTAGACTGCACATCATTATTAGTAATCAGCCGAGTATGACTTATTGAAAATTATGCTCACATGGTCATGAAAGTATGTGTTTGAAATGGTCACAAAGTCGGCAGCATGCGACAGGTCGACAAGTCCATCGTAAAAGTCCTTGTCAACCTCACGGTCACCAGAGATATCACAGTGATCTACCCACACATTCTTGGAGAGCTGTATAGTGATACCATCACCGTATTCGGCCTCAACTTTGCTGATTTTCATATTGCGGACGATAACATTCGACTGACCGAGGATGGTCAGACCAATACCCGTCAGAGCTGGAGATCATTCTTAGGGGTGAAACGAGGACATGGAAGCGATTGCTTACAGCTTCCTGACTTCCCAATGATGGTCTTGTCAGAGCTAACCTGCACTTTAGCTGCCCCTGATATAGTGCCCTGGACGAGAATAATGCCCGGACCGTCGGCAATGGCTGCTGCAGAGAGCTGGGCGAGGGTAGTCACAGTGGTAGTAGTGCCTTTAGCGCCACCAGTCGTTCTAGTTACCTATCAGTGATTTTTGTTTAAGTTCCAGCCAGTGAGACTGTGACTTACCCGCCATTCTGAGTACAGTAACCGAGCGTACATGCATCGGTTGTTGTAGCTCTCTTTACAAGAGACGGGGCCGGTGAGGCCACGATGCCAGGAGCCAGCAGTGCCAGCGCAGTCAAGCCAATGAACTTCATATCAGATGATGGGAGAGAATTAGGCTGGATTGTATGCAAGTCGATGTTTATAGAGAACTTAAGATAAAGTCCAAATGTTGAGGGAACATCATATTTATAGATCGCGATCGACAACGTCGTTCTTGTTTACCAAGTGGCATGTTACAAAGTAGGAAGAGGTGAAACTCCGTATCATTTGAGGTAGCCAATAGACGGAGAAAATTTTGATTGGAGGAAACTGGTGTCAGCTCGAACCGACACCTTGTGCGGCGGCTTACTTGCCTCCGGGGCTGATTTCGGTGTTTGGCTTGGTTCAAGGAGTGGAGCATGGTTGGAGCTGCTTAAGTGTAATAATTCCTATAAATTTACGGCAAATGTTTGTGTTCCCTAACGACCTCTTGATTAAACCTGCCGATCGACCCACAACCTAATTGCCTCTCGGACCTTGAGTGTTTCTATTTCTGGGAAAATATTGTTCAAAGATTTCTCCTCTGGCAGGTCCATATCACCGTCAACTGCACGCGCCCCAGCCCCAGCAATACCAGATTGTATCGCACTAGTATCGAACCCATCGGGAAGATGCGCCTTCAATGTTGGGGTTAGAGTGTACTCTCCTCGCCTAAGCTTGTCGATGCTGTCATATTGCTTCTCAAATTCCACACCCTTAACATCTTCCGCGTGGCGTAGAAATTCGTTGACTGTCAACCGATCACCGATCAAATGCATTCTCTTGTCCCACCGAGGTAGCTCCAGAACTGCGGCAACAAAATGGCTGATGTCCCTTGAATGCGTGAGAACGATATGCGTCTCGCAAGTCCCAGGAATAGACGCGAAATTAGCAGCCAAGTCGACCCATGATGGAAGATTGGCAGAAAATGCCGAGGGAATGAATGGTGCAAACCAGTAGTCCATGAACATGCCATTGGAAAATTGAGTATATTCCAGTGTGCTGGCCTCGAGCTTTTCAATAGCTTTAAACTTGCCAGCATAGAGTGGAATTGATGTAAGATGCCTAAATAGTTACCACTTTTCTGCTGACTGATTTATGTTTCTTACTCTGGCTTGTAAATTATGCCAAACTCGCTTGGCATGAATCGCTTCGTGCAAAGGGATTGATCGGCCGCTTTGATGAGATTGAGCTGAGCCTGAGCGCCTTCCTCAATTTGAAAGGAGATGGCACAGATAACGGTGTGGATGTCTTCTATTTCAAGTACATCTCTTAGTTTGACTACATCGGTATAGTCAACAACCACGCTCTTGGCAGCTTGCGTGAGGGTTCGGCTCAATATGACCACGTCGTGCAGGCCGCGTGCAAGAATGCCTGTGGAAATGGCTCTTCCAATGCCGCTGGAGCCACCAGCGACTGCGACCCTGACCATTGTTGTTAGAAAGATATTGATTAATGATGCAAGTTTCATTTTCTCATCACTAGAAAGGATTGAGCCCTTAAATGTTGTAAATTCGTCACAGCGTCAACAATCAAACTCCGCGATGCAAACTCCGCAGTGTTCTATCCACCTTGAGTGGTGGGCTACAACATGGTCGAACCCCACCAACCTGCGTTCTAAATGAGATGTCACCACACCTAGACGCTAAAATGATGAAAAGCCATTCGGACAATCCGCGTCTTAACATGCCCGGGAGGTGACTTCTGACATTTGCAAACCCATAAGAGTGGGGGTTCAAGTGTGTCAGTAGCTACTGGGGACCGCGGGAATGCCATAGAAGCCTTGAGGATACTTCTGTACGAGCACATAGACCTATGTCCAATCAGTAAAGCCTCCAAAGAAGTAAGAATCCTTAGAGGATGTTCTATAGAAACACTCTACAATTATTTCCCCGATGGTAACCATATTCTAAGGAAAGACGGTCGCAACGTATCCATCGCCGGCAATGGAAACCGTAGATCCCGGCTGCATGTGAGGCAACATGATCATGTGATCCCAGTTGTCCGAAAGATTGATCCGAAACTGATCAATATTTGGCACGTAATCGAGCCATTGAATGGCGATCTGGGTTATGCATGTTTTGATCAGTAAATAGACACACTCGCGTGGGCTGGTTGCAAATGAAAAACACTGCTAATTGTGGGTAGTTTTCTGCAAAAGTGGAGTGATGGGGCGGCGGATTTTCGCCATGGAAGCGAAAATGCACCAGCCGATTTATCCAAGTATATTTTGTGCAAAGAGACTAACCTACTTCCTGCCTCCAGAGAGGCTTCATAAGAACTAGGGGGCGATTTGCTGAACTACATGCCAGCATTGCAGAATAATCCCTTGCTGGCTCGTACAATATCGACCAACATGATATGCTGGTGTCAGCTCCACGCCAAACAACAGAAGTCGTGTCAAGGACTTTTTTACATGGGATTCACTCATTATCCCAACAATCTCTGTCTAATGAGGGCTGATAGTAGAAGTATTCAAGCTAGCTAAGTTTACACCATCTCCTTTTTCTTCTTCTTCCAGCCGAGTGCGCGCGCATCTCTTCTTGATCGGCTCACACAATGTTGCCATTTGACAATTGTTGGCGTCTAGCTTTAAAATATTATTATAGTTCTCTCTATATTTACTTTTATTAAAAAACCTTAACTTGCAACTTATGTGCCTGTGAATTTTATTGTATATCTTTATCTTTAATACTCTAATTATTACCATTAGAAAATTCTCAAATTATTCTATATCGGGTAAGGAATCTAATGTCCTAGCTGCTACCGCACGTCTACTTTCAACATCGATCCTTGATGATCAGCCACGTTCGTATAGATCGATGGCCCGAAGTATATCGGGATCTGTATTTGATGGATACATCAAACGAAGCGGTATAAAGACGATGAGCTCCCCGGCCTAAAGCTGCCATCAACCAGCCCAGCATCACAAATTTACGTCAATACATTATTCCTCTTCAACTCATCGTTCACAAACTTGTCTACTCCCACCATTCCCACCACCCAAGACTAATGGAGATGGTGCAAGAATCGCGCCTTGCTGTTCTATGTTGGAACTGCCCTCTGTGTCGTAGGCGGCGTTCACGACCACTCCACGAGCGGCATACACACACTCTCTAAAACTGGTGACGGCCAAGCCGACTGGCGCAAATGCAGCATGTGGCAGCAGCTCTCCTACACCGGAAGCACCACTGATTCCTGCAAAGCCGGCGGCAGCCACAACACCACCGCCAGCGCAAACTACAAGCTTCAGCGGCACAGCCAGGGCCAGACAGGCTGGCGCCACCGCAACAAATGTCAAGTGTTGGCTCATCCCGGTATCGCCCAAGGACCGTGCCAGGCCGGAGGCGAGCATGACTACTCGAACAGCGGAAACTACACCATCTGCCTCGATGGCGACCCCGAGGCCGTTGCTAATGAGTCAGACTCCGAAGACCAGTAGCGGCACTGCAAGAAGTGCCAGGTATTATTCTGGGACGGGCTCACGTCCTGCCCTGCTGGAGTAGCCCACACCAGCCCCCCAAGCACAGGTGGATTTGTCGAGCTGGTCCGAGTCACCCTTGACAGGGTTTTGGTGGCCACGCATGTCGCATCGATTCGGAACAAGACCATCGTTGGGTCTAGGGTAGGAGCTGTGAATGGGAAGAGAGCTCCTTTGGGGCCACACTTCAAGGCTCATCACGTGAATATTCTACCACGAGACATTGTGGATACTTTTTATGGTGTTGTTGAAAACAATACACGTACTCACGTAGCTGTCATCATTGCCTACGCACGCGCACTTAGTCAATGGACAGGTCGCTCGCAACCAACCTTCGGCTTTAATTACCCATCGCAGTCACTATCTTCTGCTGATGGTGAAAGGACTCTCAACCTTACTGGAATGAGTATTCTGACAATGATTGTGGTACCGCTGAGCGTTGACCTAGAGACCGGATCCGAGCAACAATTACGTGATACTGTACTGGATCATATTGCCCAGCTCACCAAGTTCGCGCAGGCCAACAGGTTGGACAAGTTGTCGGCAAAATTCAACTCTCAGCTGAACATCCTATACTCGGAAGAGCGTATGGATCCATTAAAACAGGAATATTGATGTCGGTTTAAGTGTTGATGAGGATCTTTTATGTAGCGATGGGGATTTGGTTTCAATTTTTGTTAAGTGTTTTATTATTGAACTTGCTAAGGTAATTTAGAAGGATAGAGGTATTTCATCATATATTAAGCATATCTTTTTCCCTACTCAAATATTACTCAGACATTTTAGTAAAATAGTCCCTAACCTACAGTGGCAATCTCCCGAACTCCCTCAACACTAGACACAAGTAATCCACCTAAATGATCCAAAAAGATGACCCGATAGAAACTTGATAATCTTCCGGGAAATCTGCTTGAATTCCCAAGTCGAAGATGGCCTTCAGTTATCTCTTCGATCCGAACCCTCCTTCATCTGCTCTACCACCCACTGTTGCCTCGCGTGAGCCAATGAAGCAGTTGAAGCCACTGTTCTTGATGCGCCCAAAGCACTTCAACATAGGAATCGTCTTAATTGTCGCATTGTCATCCCTGCAAACATGGGCCATCATCTCACCCCTCGCGAGGATGACGTCGCATTCGTAGTCCTTCGCCTTTGTTCCCTTGCTGTTGCTGGACTCCCAATGCACACAACCTTTTGTAACATGTTCCACAGGAGTCAAGTATGGCGTGCTGTTCTAACTGCTCGGGTCCGGTTTCAAGCCTGGCGAGCCTATGAAGCGGATCAATGCGTCAATTAGCTGTTCGGGCGCCAGTTTCTGGTCCTTGGCTGGAAGGAGGTGGTAGACAGTTCAAGGAACACCAAGAGTGTCTGCTGAATGCGCAAGAACTCGATCACTTGACCAATATGTGGCAACATAGCCATCTACGCCGTCGGTTGAAGGAGTGGGGAACGCGGCGGCGAAACCGGGGACGCCAGCAGGGTCGGCTGCGCCGATGGTAGAAATGAATTGCAGCAGGATTGAACGCGGAGCTACCATCTGGACTAGTTCCCTGGTCGGGTGGACATTGCTCGCACGGAGCACATGGTAGCCGCCCACACGGACCGCGACGCGCCGAGATGAAGGATAACATCGACCTGGCCCGTAAGGGAACGGAACACATCTTGCTCAAGTCCGACTAGAGGTATATTTAGATTGCCTCGGTGTTAGAAAATCTTTTTTGAAAGAGAAGGAAGACCTCATGATTGATCAGCAAATCCTTCTCGCATTGCGACGCAGTGAATTGCTGCAAGTTCACGATTGGCAGTGAGCACAGGGAGGAGGCCTCTTCCGAGGAAGCCTGTGACGCCTGTAATGAGCACTATCTTGCCTTGTTGTTGGTTATCCTCAGAGGCAACTACTGCGCTGACATCCGCTAAGAACGCAGGGATGCTCGGCGGGGCCGTCTCTTCGTCCAGGCCATCCTTGCTTTATTAGCCAATTCGTACACGGACATATCCGTACGAACAACCAACACTCCAGCTCAAGAAAGAATACACTGGTCAAACGGCATCCACCAATGGACAGAATAGAGCTCCATAAAATGATTGTTTCTGTTGAAAAACGCGGCTCCAAGACGGGATGGAAACTGGGTGTGGAAAAAGTCAAGTAAATTGCCTCGCTCTGTCGCCGTGCATCAAGCGCTTTTCCAAATAAAATTCCAGGTCCATAAACACAACCATCTAACTTAAAATTCCAGACTCCCTTTCATCGCCGTTTTCGCTCATTGCCATCAATTTAGAGGGTAAACAAGGTCTTCAACTTGTTGGGTATTTGGGCCCGGCGTGTGCCGAAAAAAAGACGGTTCAGTATCTGGGAGGGGGCCCACCAGGACCTCCAGGGCCATGATGGTGGTCACGGCGGTCGTCGCCACCACCACAGCAACAGCAGCAGCAGACGCAGCAGTCGCAGCCGCCGCAATCGCAGCAGCAATCACAACAGTCTTCAGGGCCAGGAATGCAGCCGCCGCGCATAGACATAACGGGTTCCGCGGACTAGTGGAGTACTGTTAGCTTGGGGACTTGGAGGTGGGCGAGGCAAAAACGCCTACAGGCTGCTGGTCGACAACAGATGCAGAAGTACTGGCCTCCATGGCCATGGCCTGCTGTTGTTGAGGGGGAACCACTTCGGGCATTTTGATAAGGTATTGAGAGGATGCGGGTTATGTCTTCTCCGTGCGAGTAGGGTGCAAGTCTTTAGGGAATTAAGACGCGACAAGATGCCAGCCACGTCTTTATATTATTATTATCATTGTGTAGCGGTGGCTGTTGCAAACCCACGTAGAGGCCCACCTCGAGGTTTGCGTACGTGCGGTACCAGTCAGTGGGCCAGCGGGTTCTCCTACCCTGCAAGTTCAGTGCCAAGATCGAGCAACGGAACTCGGCACACTAAGCCTAAAAATAAGGGTCAAATAAGCCTTGTATTCAATTAAAGATTTGAAACCAGGAAGGGTACCATCGATGTCAGATCATGCAGGAGCAATGCAAGACGAGTGAAAAACACAATGATGGGCTAACCAAGTTCCTGTGCACCCAATGGGCTCACATACAACTCTCATGGGTGTGATTCATGTAGTGTTTCCATGTCTCAGCCCATAGGAATTGTCAGAGCAAACCAGCCTTGCCTGAGAGGTCAGCATGGGTATGAGGAATTACGCGTATCGAAAAGAGGCGCATCACCGCCAGCCACCTGCGCCCCGACCCACTATCAGGGATGCTGCGAGCAGGCTTGATGCTCGGTAATCACATTGGCACAGAGGCCTTGCAAAAGGAAGTCGCCGCCTTAGTCGATCCATCCCTATTGAACTATCCCTAACATTTCCAAGGTTAAGGCTGGCAAAACAACGTCACAATAGGTAATTTGCTATTTTGCACTAGCAATATCTTGACATAGGGCTGTACGCGGGAATTATGCTTAAATACAGATGACTCCATAAAACACAGCACGGAAGCCCCTCTCTACTGTGGGCTACCGTACCAATGTAGTTTTGAATGTCGAACCAATTGGAGAAGCTCATAATCAAGATATATTCCTGGCTGAATTGAGGTCGGAAGTATGACGCACTTCTCGTCTAGGGTCAGAGATCGATCCTCGCGGCCAATAGCATGGTTATTGGCGGCGCTCAAAACCTCTGTACTCAGTATTGTCACGGCTCTGACAATACCAACCATGTCATCTTCATCGAAAGCCATGGATTGAAATCCAGCACTCTTTTCCACGAAAGACGCGATACGGTCGCGGATCAATCGAGGTTTATATCCCGCGATCGGTTTCTTGATTGATTTGTGAAACTCCTTGCGCATTAGGAGTGGGTTAAGCTCTAAGCAGAGGCAGGCTGTTTGTAGGGCTAACTTCGTGGACCGCTCAATATCTAGCCAATTTCGACTTGAAAATAGTACATGTACCTTGAGGAATTGTGGCAGTTTGTTCATCAACTCTATCAACCGAGGAAGGCCATCGCGCTCCAAGGCGTCGATGGGAATCAAAGTCTCGTGGAAGTCGACGTACTCGATCGAGCACATTGACACATATCGGAACAAGTGTGTGCCAAGCGTTGTGGTCTTCAATCATGCGCTTCCCCGTCTTTTTGTAATCTTCGTTTTTCTATTTAGCAAGATGATTTTGCTCCCTAAGAAAGAAACGTATCATAGTGAGCAGTACCAATGTCGCCCTTTTCAGTGTCGCGGTTGTTGTCTCACAGAAGAAGTAAAAAATGTTCTGCTTCGGTGTGTGTAATGCTCGCAGCTCATTAATAATCCCTTAGAGAAGCGTTGCCTTCCCTGTCTGCGTCACCTTTGATCCATAGCTGACGCATCTCATTGTTATTGACCCATCGCTGAAAATCTGGATGCTCCACTTGTAGCAATCAACTTTCAGGCCTCCCTTTAGCCCTATCTCAGACTGATGCAAATGTTTAACATTCCATCGAGGCCGCTAATTCTAGTCGAATTACTTGGATACTTATTGATAGGGTAGGCAGGACTTTTGTCTTCTACTTCCTGATTAAATCTCGCGTAAAGTCAATAGCTCATGGTATTTCTTTTTGAGAAAGAAGTAGTTTTGGCAGAAGAGGCTATCTTTAGTACGACGAGATTTATCTTGTTCTTGGCACAATGACTGAATATTTAATCCATTGACAATACCCTCTCTCAAGAAGGGCACAATTAGGAGCTATTGGTAAAATGAATCTCTACAAAAAGACAATTAAATGATCCTAAAGCCCATTTAACCAGAGGCTTAAAAGTTTATCCATATATTACCGAGACAAAGACCGCCATATTACAGCTCTTCGCTATACAACTCATACTCATTGAGAAAGTGCTCAATCGCCATTCTAGCCTCTTCTTTTAGCCAATCATCCCTCGGCCATCCAAATTTGCGAAATAGGTGACGTATCCATCGCAGCTTTGCTGTCGAGTTTTTATATGTCGGTTTCCCATTCGCTTCGATCTCTGCATCATCATATTTGTCATCATTCGGACCCTTAAGGATACCACCATCAGGTAGAAAAACATAGTATAGGCGTTCACAGGCTCTCTTCATAGCCTCAAAGTAGTCCTCTATTGGAGATGAGAGCATATTAAGCTCTCTTAGCCTTCGGTTATTGGTGACTTTTCTCTCGTAGATGGTGCCCGAGAAGGTGTCAAGCAGTATTTCAATTCCAAAGTGTTGAGGCACGGTGATATTAACAATGTGCCGTAGTGCCTCAAGGTCTAATTGTGGGTATGTCCTGACCGCGTTCCACTCCGGGTTGAATTCCTTTAGAGTGAATGTGGAGTAGTTTATCACATAGCATTCGGGATAAACCCTGTTACGGCTATGTTCCACCCAAGGTAAATGGCGCAGCACCTCAATGGAAAATCCCGTTTTGGTAAATTTTTTGCAGTTTTCGGGCGTAATGTTGGGCCATCCTGACGGAGGAGGGTATAGAATGGATGGTTCGGGTAACCAGATTCGGGTAAGGAATTTGTAATAGTCGTGGAAAGGGGTGACTAGACGTTGAACCAATGAGCTTTTGATTCGCCCCTCATTCGCGAGGTAGATGCTATTGAGATGGCGGCAGGATAGGCGGAGGGCGATGGTAGACCGCAACTCAGGCAATTCCAGGAAAATTGAAGCCTGGAGTTCTGATGGTAGCCCTAGAAAGCCCGATTGAGTATCGGGCGGCGGCGTGCTGTTTCCAGCCTCAACATTTTCTTGACGGGGACTGGGCTTGGTGGCTGGCATTTTGTAATGGATTTTTTTCGATCGGATCTTAATTGTGAAGAAACATGCATACCGGAATCCCAGCTCAAACGAAGGGATTCCGGACTCTTATGTATCAGCGCAGGTGGAGGGAACAGATCATCGAACAGAATTGCCCCACCTATCCAGACCTGAATCAGCAGGTAGGCTATGAGTCATACGGCAAAGCCACAACTACACATGTAAGCTGACAGCAGAGTTCGTTGGTTTAATTTCATTCTAAAAAGATACTATATTTAAATGTTCAAAGTAATTGTTGCCTGAAATAACATCCATCTTTTTATATAATTTAATTGTTTTCAATTGCTACACTCGAATTATTTATTCATTATCTAATAGAATAATATTTTGGTTACTTGAACTTGATATGCCTAACTCTATTTATAAGATAAACACTTTGGTTCACTTTATGATTTTACATCTAACTATTATAGTGGAAACGAAACTCCAGTAGGCTTGTTTGCATTTAGTTATTTAGGCAATGTCGTAGACTTTTATGGTCATTCAAAATGCCTCATAAACAGCTTGCTTGATCGTTGACTTAGGCCAGCATCAAAGTTCAAGAATCCTTTCAGGTAGTAGTTCATCGCAGTCACGTCATTTTGACCACTGTCAAAAGGCTAGGCAGGAGTCTCATTGTACACACTATCATTGTTTTTGGCCTTGTATTAACCACTAATTATGTCCTTCTCGAGAGAGAAGCTACCCTCATTAGAAGAGGAAATATTAAATAAAATCGATTTAGGCAATGTATTATGATCACAACTTCCCCTTCTCGCGTATTTTTAGATTAACTTCCAGCTCTGCTAACAGCATGCCTGGCGCAACATCCTCACCACTCTCTACCCCATATGCCCATTTTACCTTCCCGGCTCGAGGGCTCCTTACTTCAAGCTCCATCTTCATCTGCTTTATGAAAGCAAGTGCCTGGCCTTCTTCAACCTTATCTCCTTCACCGACAAGAACTTCCATAAGTTTGCCAGAGAATGGGAAAATAATATGTTGCAGGTTTCGTGGGTCACCCATTCGATGAGATGAGGATGAAATCAATGAGGTGGAGTTGGCGGTAGCCTCCAAGCGCATCCTGTAGGGAAATGGTGTTTGCGAAGTTGGTGTTGTGTAATTTATTTCGGCAGTCAGAGACTTGGGGAATTCATTGCGCAACACTCGAGAAAGGCTCAGGTGGTGGGTCACTCCTTCATCAGATCCATCCTGTGAGAGAGGTTCAAGGGCGACAGACCAACCGTCTCCTTTCCTAAATAGCAGTCCAGATGATGGTATACCGCTCCACTGGGACAATGGTTGTTTTGATGGCTGAGAATACTCTTGTCTTTCAATACTCTTCCCTATTTTTTTACCTTCCTGAATGACCGCCTTGAGGTTCAGTTCGAGCCATTGAGTATCAATGTTGCCGTATATGAAATCAGGATGTGCCACAATTCCACGCAAAAGATTAATGTTGGTTTCTATGCCCTCGATTCGACAGTCGGCTAGCACTCGCTGGGCCTTTCGGACAGTTGCTTTCCATCCCGGGGCAGTAACAACAATCTTAGCCAAGAGGTTATCAAAGTCAGGACCAACGACAAGTGCAGAGGCACCAGGAATTTGGATGTTGGTGTCAAGGCGAACTCCATGCCCGGTAGGTACTGTAAACCCTGTGATCTTGCCGATGCTGAGAGCGAAGTCTTTGCCAACATCCTCAGCACAGAGTCTGAGTTGAATGGAGTAGCTTGCAGGCGGAGGAGCAGATGGTTGAAGGTCAGCGCCAAGACCCACCTCCTTTAATGTGTATCCCTGGGCGAGAAGAAGCTGTGTTCGCACCAAATCAATCCCCGTAATAGACTCCGTTATAGTGTGCTCAACTTGGAGACGAGGGTTGATTTCTAGGAAATAGAACGTGTTCAGTTGGTCACTGACTAGGAATTCAAAGGTCCCCAGTGATCGGTAGCCGATTTGTCGGGCCATCTTCAGTGCAGACTCAATCACTCGGCTGACCAAATTTCTGTTTTTTGACAGACTCGGGGCGAATTCAACCACCTTTTGGAACCTCCGCTGTGTACTGCAGTCCCTCTCCCAGAGATGTCTCACCTGACCTGTCCCGTCGCCGACAATTTGAATCTCGACGTGATGAAAGCCTTGGAGGGCAGCTTTCTCCACAAAGACCGTCCTGGACGGCGACTCTCCCATGGCACGCTGGAAAGAAGTGTCCAGCTCATGCTCCTCGCGTACAAGACGAATACCCCGGCCGCCACCCCCATCCACGGCTTTAATCATAACGGGGAATCCGACGTTTACGGAGAAGGCGCGTGCCTTCTCCACGTCAGACGTAGGCTGGGCCATTGCTTCCAATACAGGTACACCGCAAAGCTGTGCTAGAACTTTAGCCTGAAGTTTGTCACCGGTACGGGCAAGATTCTCCCATCCAGGTCCGATGACAATAGCCCCAGCCTGTTCCCACATGCGCTGGGCGAATTCCTGACTCTCACTGAGGAAGCCATAGCCGGGATGAACCGCATCAATAGAATGCTCCCTCACGAGACCCAAAAGGAGCTCTATGTCAAGATATGATGAAGCCGATGGGAGTTGAATGGCGTGACATGGTTTCCCAATTTCGCAGTGCGATTGATCGTCTGACGTGTAAAGAGCAAATGACTCAACCAGCTCAGGCAGTTCTCGCGCTGCATAGAGGATGCGAATAGCAATTTCTCCCCTTTGACATGATTAGGAAAATTGTTCAAGGTCATATTATAGATGCCAATTCACGAGGTCTCATACCTGTTGGCAATCAACAAGCGCTTGATAGGCCGCGACTGCGGGGGTGAAGACATGGTCGAGATTGGGGATGCGGGGTAGAGATGCGGACGGTTAACGGGGGCTCGGTCCAGGTCTCAAGCGAGTGGGATGTCGCAAAGGGCTGGGAATAGGAAACAAGAATCTGATGCAGACGCGTTAGCAGTACGATTTCTTTTCAAAATTCCTTCTACTGTCTGCGGTGTGTGGATAACGCGGTATTCTAGATCTGGAGCGTCTTGTAACTACTCCGACGGCGTTTGGTTGTCGGAGAAGTGTAATCTACCGGGATTATGGTTGAGGGGGCCGCGAGCCGAGCCTAGGCAGTGCCGCAGTTGATCCTCGGAAGTGTTGGCCAATGCCCATCTGCATCGAGACCTAGAGAGCCTCCCCAACCACACCCACATACAACAGAAAATCAAAATACTGCACCAACAAAGTAGCTGTCGCCATGCCCGGTCATCAATCTTCCGACAAACCTGAACAAGGAAATCAAGCCACCGATCGATTGAAGCAACTCTCATCGCATTTGTCGCCGCCCGCACCCGAGACTGAGCCAAAACGCAACACGACAGCTGACTCATCGGCTCTTCCAGCCGATCACTCAGATGTTCTGGGCCAAATATCCACACTTCGTGATATTGCTGCAACCCCAGATCCCACTAACCGAGGCTACATCCGCCAAAAGCAGAGCGGCAAGCTATGGGTGCGAGAGCGCATCGACAAACTACTGGATCCAAACACATTCTGGGAAATTGGTTCCGTTTCGGGCACAGTCAGATGGGAAACAACGGCACCTTTCCGCGAGAGACCCGTATCCTTCGTTCCAAGCAACAATGTACAGGGCTGTGGCTTGCTGGGTGGCAGAAAGATTCTATTCACTGCCGATGACTTTAGCATACGCGCTGGACACGCAGATGGCGCGAGCACAGGTAAGACATTGTATGTTGAGAAACTGGCTATCGCATTGCGCATCCCCATCATAAAGCTCGTTGACGGTAGTTCGGGTGGCGGAAGTGTGACCGCTATTCGGAAAGAGGGGTGGAGCTATCTTCCCTATGTTGTGACCTTCAAGCAAGTCATAGAACAGTTGAATATGGGGATTCCTAATCTCGGTGCCCAGCGGTATGTCTACTATTTCCCTTCCTCTCCTCGTGCATTACTAGGGCAATGCAAGAGAGATCGCTTTACTCATTTCGCCCTCGTAGATCGGACTTGGAGCTGCGAGAGTAGTATCTTGTCACTTCTCTGTCATGGCTGCCGATGTTGGGTCTCTTTTTAACGCCGGGCCCAAGGTGGTAGAGGGCGCAACTTTCGAAGAAGGGCTCAGCTTTCACGATCTTGGCGGGCCTATGATTCATTGCACAAACGGCACCATCGACAACCTCGCCGCGAATGAAGAAGAATGCTTCAAGCAACTGCGGACCGTCTTGGCCTTCCTGCCCAACTCGGGCAGTGAAGCCCCTCCGGTAATACCCAGTTTTGATTCCGATCAGCGTGAGGATGTGGCTCTTCGGACCATCATCCCTCGACGACAAGCACGCATGTACAACCCTCGAACAATCATCCATTCCGTCGTCGATAAAGATTCATGGTTCGAGATTGGTGCACTCTGGGGCCGCACTGCTATTGGAGGATTGGCACGCCTCGGGGGACGCCCGGTTGGCGTAATCTCATTGAATCCGGAAGTGAATGGTGGCGCATTGGACTCGGCTGGTAGCCAAAAACTTGCGCGGCTTCTGAAGCTGTGTGACGTGATGAACTTGCCAATACTGCAGTTTCTTGACATCCGTAAGTGACAACCTCTCTCTTCATCGTGCTTTGGATTCGAGTTTAACAAAAATTATTTTGAAGCCGGCTATGCCATTGGCACAGTTGCGGAGACAACTGCCACAATGCGGTGGGGCGTCGAGCTGGCTAAGGCATACTTTAGCACAACGGTACCAATATTCAACGTCATCACACGGCGAGTGTTTGGTGTAGCCGGCGGCGTCATGCTAGGCTGTCGCGATCCTGCAATGCAGGTTGCCTGGCCTTCGGGACAATGGGGCTCCCTGCCTCTTCAAGGCGGTATCGAGGTAGCTCATCGACATGAGCTACACGAAGCGGAGAGGGCGGGTATCAAGGATGCAAGATATCAAGAGCTAGAAGAGGAATACACGCGGCTGATGAACCCCGTTCGCACAGCCAACGCATTCGGGGTGGAGGAGATTATTGACCCTAAAGACACGAGGAGAATCTGTTGCGCGTGGGCAGCGCACGTATACGAGGTTCTTATGAAGGTGAGGTTGGCAGATCGAGCTTGTGGAAAGATCCAACCTATGTTCGCCTAATTCTTAGAAATTCTATTTACATTCCCACCTCATCCCCTTCACCCTCTGTCTAGACTATTCCATCCCTGACTAGTAATGCCAACTGTTATGATCGCCTCCAATGAGGCGCTTCACGGACCTTTCTAAGGTTCTTTCCATCGAACATGTGTTAGCCGAAAACGTTCCAAGGAAATTGTTTGCATTGAATAGAGAAGAATTCTTCGGCAATTGGGATATTCTCTGCGAGCGTTTGGTACTGATAGTCGAAGGTGCCCCAGCAACAAGGCGATTAGACTGCGATTAGGGTAGCCGACCGAGTAAAGGTTCGGATCGTAACAGTTTGCACCCACGGCTCAGCTGCTGCAGGCCGGAGAGCCTTCTTGTCCAGGAAAGGATATATTAGGCTTGCATCGGCTCTATCTCACCAAAATGACTCTATTCTTATATTTAGAGTAGATATTCCCTGCATCCTACATAGTTTGAGGAGAATATAATCCTGATCAATATAAATTAGAAGGAGTCAGGTAAGTCTTTACGTTTCATTCAGGCAACCTAGAATCCTCTGTAATTCTAGAAGCTAATAAATTTCAAAGTATAAAGTTATGTGCATGCATGGATTTACGGATGGAGAGGCCGTGGTAAATGAAGAAATAACGAAAATACTATAACACTACCAAAAGGTGTAAATTGGTTTATAGATCTTTATAAATATAATTTTTATTAGTTTAGGTATAGCTTTTATAAGTTGATGTTTTATTCAACTAAGCTTTTATTTTATATTGTTAATTTAAACCACTGTTTTAATTCTCTAATTATTAGTATTATAATAATCGACGCCTTGCGCCTTTACACCTAGGCCCCAGCCCGCATACTGGTCCCAAGTCTCACTAACATTTAATCCATTAACTGCGGCTCCACTCACGTGAGCAAGTGTCGAAGTTTTTAGCTCAGTTATATACAGGCTTCCTCCATGAGAGATCATGCGGTGAGTCCAGCTCATCTGAGTGGGCAACACGATCGTATTTTGCACAGCAATCCTGGGACTTGCAGAGCCCCCATTGGAGACATCTTCGATTTTGACTGCGAATGCAGCATTAACGCAAGTGGCGCAAACGGTGGATGAACCCAGTATCCAGAATTGCGTGGGATCTTTATCAAATGCCAAGTGGATAAGACCTGCGGTGGTGCCAATTTTGGAGGACATGGTGAACCAATCGATAGACGCGTCTTTGTTGATGCGCCCAAATGTACCCGTTCCAGTAGTGGCGTTACCCAATAGAGCGACCCAGGCGTTACCATCTGCTCCAGCAATGAGACCGACAGGGGTGCTCCCTTTCCCTGCAGGAACTGCAATCTCCTCGCCATTTCCTCCGTCATTCTTGTAATGCCAGATCTTGCTACTCAGGTCCAAACTAGCAAAGACGTCTCCGCTAGTAGGATGTACAGCAACAAAAATCGGACGTCCGTTGACGGACCAGACTTGATGGTCATCTGGATTGCTGATGCTGATTCTGACGACGTGCGAACTGTCTTTGCACGCTATCCATAGGTTTCCGTTGTTTTCCAATATGCCATGAGGTCCGAACGCAGGAGAAGGTATGGGGATGGTCTTGATGACTTGCGGTTGTGAGTTGATGTCGTCGCCTTTAGGGTCAATTTGAAGAATAGCGTTGTCGAACTGAACTGTTGCCCAAACGCTAGGTCTAGAGGAATTGCTGCGTTCTGAGCCCAATACCAGTCCGTGTAGACCGGACCATTGATTTGTTGCGGTCCATTTGCGAGCACCGGTAGGCTGACCATGCTCGTCAAGCGCTACTTTGACCAGACTGCCATCCGTTTGCTGGGAGATCAGCAAGAGGTTGTCGCTAACGGCGATGATCTCGTGGGTTTCGGCAGCAGCTGGGAGAGCATATTCGACGACAGCCTTGGCGGGCAAGGAGCCAAGTGTGGTGGCAATGGCATGCGAGCGACTCAGTATTATGGGGAGGAGGGCAAGGAGACGCATCGTAGCTTCCTATCAAATGATTGAAGGGTAACAAAATTGGTCGGGCCCAGCACTGATTCCTTGGAGTGATGAGGTGAGGCTACACCGAGGATTAAAAACCTGCGTCGTCATAAGACCAAGGCGGGAGTGTAAAGTACTTCAGAGTTGTACCGCGGAATTTGAATCATGCAAGGTCGATCTCAATCCTAGCCACGGATCCGAGACCAATGAAGGGGCTTGTATTGATCGACAGCTAGCCGTGGCGTCAATAGCATCCACTAGACTTTGATACGTGTCCACTATCGGGTGGGCGCTTTTTATTTTTTACACCAGGCACCAGCCAGTATCGGTTGAAAATGGCGTCGCAGGTCAAATCATGTGGCCGTCTAGCCGATCGCAGTGCAGCTAAAAGCTCGCCGTCTTACGGCCGAGTATGCTAGGGCGCTACTAGCCACCAAAATTCCACAATACAATCCCGTTTTGATGCCTGGTTGTGTAGTGGGGTTGCTTTTTTCAGCCATGTACCTAACCGAACGGTCCCAGGCGCAGATCCTGCCGCTTGTGCCTTAGCTCTGGGCGCCAGCGCACTTCAGCTCATCGTTAAACGATAGCTGAGCTTTTTAGATCTCGCGAAGGGTAATGAGGCAATCTGCAGGTGGCGCAAGGAATGCTGTTCCGCTTTACCATCCCGTCCCACACCTTTGCAATGGACGGCCCGAGGTAGTGCTTGGCATCTGCTTTTCAGCTCAAGGTGTGAAGGCATATTCTTAGTGGATATGTCCGAAGTAGCACCAAGCAACCGCACGAGGCGACAAACAGTCATAGTATAGGCTGCAGCCAGATTGCACCTGAGGGAAGAATGAAGGTTAGAGAGCCACTTTACTGGCTACTGCGAAATCCAAGATTTTTTGTCGGAATTTTAATTTCGTTGACTCTGAGCAGCTGAGGAGGCTGCCATTCCCTTTGTCCTTTGCGAGGACTCCTTTGGGGGAATCTTTTGGGACGTGCTCATCTCGGTCGTCTCGCGCTCTTGTGCAATCTTGATGCGAACAAGACTGAATGTGCCAGCCTGACACAACTTGGAATGCCAATGAACATTGACTTTTCAGGCATCAGATGAGTGCCTCAGCGACAAATCGTCTTATCTCTAAGAACCATGTGCTCTGCCATGCAGGGAGTGATTTCGACTGCATTCACATCATTGTTGGAGATAACTAACTACAAACACTTTGACAGATGGTCGAGCTGGCGCGTCGCGGCTGGCATCTTGCTAAGCCGCTCAAAGTGAGAGCAGCATGTGTCATGCATGGGCAGAGATCAAACCAGCTCAGGTCTTCATGTGCATACCCAAAGCCTGCCTGGGGCAGTCGAGTCGACGCCACTTCTGCGCAGATGGGTGTTACTCGTCAATCAGTCTGGCCAGGTTCAGGTGGACCAAAGATATGACGGAAGGCATGAGAACCCGTGACAAGGTGGGGCTTTTAGTGTCTGGCCCCAGGGCCACGGCTTTTTTCCAACGCGCCACTACTTGTGGGGTACAACGAGTGAGTAGCCCGGCGCTTTTCAGGAAGCATCCGTCGCCGTCCACCACCAACGTTGTGGTCTCCTAAGCTCAGCATATGGCCTTGGTGACGACGGTTGATCCGTCAAAAGCCTCTTGACATGCTTCATGATAGCGTCTCCGTGAAACCCATCAAAGCTTATCCTCGTTTAAACCGATAATATCCCGGCTACCCTGTAGGAGGCACGGTTCCTTACATCGAGCACCCATGGGTTCCCTTTCATGCTCAAGTACCTAATGAAGATGCCTGTATGCATTTTTAGGCCGCTTTGTTCCGGATACTATAGTACCGTACGTGCGCCAGTACCTCTCACCTGGTCGTAATACCCACTGTCACTCGTGTTGACTTGGTGTGTGGTTTTCCCTCCAAATTTCACTGCTGCATTTCGATGGCTTTTAACAGGAGCTCACATAGTATATAGTAGGGCTTATCGTCCCATCCTTCGCATTCAAAATAAATACCTCTCCATTCCCATAGCTAATCAAACTCCATATTTATTCTCTTTACTACCAGTCTTAGCTGACTCCTAACCTCATAGAGAGTAACTCTGCTCTCAGACTTTAATCGCAACATCAACGGAGCTATAAAAGAAATTAAGTCATTACGATGCGTGGAATCTCGGATCGTATAATGCTAAGGTTGTCAATCTATGTAGGTTTTACCCTTCACCTCGCCTTTTTCGGCTGCTTCGGAGGAATACCCTGACTGTGTGGAATTTGCCAAGGTCATGATGAATCATCGTGAGTCTCGCAAATCATAAGCCCGGGTAAGTCCGCTCATGGGGACGGCATTAATGTAAAACCATGTTCATGCAGGTCGGCACTGCCATGATAGAAGGGCAGTTTAGGCTATTCGATAAGGATAATTAAGCTCTATGGGTATGCAGGCTACTGTTAGACTTTCCACCTGTCGCTGGGGTTGTGGATATGATTCGCGTTCTGATGGAAAGAGGCTGATGCTCAAAATTCTGAGATTGATTGATTGATCTCAACCAAGATGTCGTGTATATAGAATCATCCGGATCACCCTGACTGGAAATGCAATTTAGTAACCAATTGAACCTACTCGTTTCATCATAACTACCTCTCTTGCAAATCGAAAGCCGTTTCAACATGAACTTCAACTCTGGAAATGTTTTCTCGGCGAGAGTCGATGAGCTCAAGAAGCTGCCCATCGAGACTAGGCTCTTCATTAATGGCAAATTCGTTCCCTCCAAGGCGGGAAAGATGTTCGAAGTCATAAGCCCAGCCGCCGAAGAACTGACGGTTAAGGTTTTTGAAGCGGATGGATTTGATGTGAACGAAGCCGTTGCTGCTGCCAAGGCGGCTTTTCCGGCTTGATCTGAATTGGCAGCAGCTGAGCGCGGTGCCTATCTTTCCAAGCTTGCGGATGCGTTGGAGAAGCACGCGGATGAAATTTCCTACTTGGATGCCATCACCATGGGAAGACCAATAGATGACGACTGTGAGTTGTTGGCCAGCCATTTGGTAATCAGAAAGGCTTGTGGCTAATGCAAATTGAATAGATACGGTTTCTGTTGCTGCTAGTCAGTTACGGTACTTTGCAGGTCAATCTTATGACACGCAAGGAGACACGTCTCTCAATTCACCAGGATTCGTCAACCTTACCTTCCGTCAACCATACGGTGTTTGCGGCGCGATCACCCCTTGGAACGTACCAATCATCATGGAAACGGCGAAGCTCGGTCCCGCTCTCATTACAGGCAACACCCTTGTGGTGAAGATCTCTGAGAAGGCGCCCCTCAGTCCCCTTATCATCGCGAAATGCCGTGAAGAAATCGGCCTGCCCAAGGGCGTTTTCAACATGGTAAATGGAATGGGGCGCCCCTGCGGCGAGGCCATTGCACGCCACATGGACATTCGAAAGCTGTCATTTACTGGGTCAACAGCTACTGGAAAGGCCATTAAGAAGGCCGCGGCAGAATCAAACCTCAAGAACGTGACGACTGAGCTCGGTGGGAAAAGCCCGCTGATTGTATTTGACGATGCCGATGTTGAAAAGGCGGCTCAAGCTTCTGCATTTTCCATTCTGGTAAACACCGGACAGGCTTGCGTTGCAAGTTCGAGAGCATTTGTTCACTCAGCCATCGCTGATAAGTTTGTGGAAGCCCTCAAAGCTGCATTTGCCAACTTCGGCTCTTCTGGAGACCCCCCTGGGATATAAACTAAGATGTGGCCCGCAGGCGGATCATCTCCAGTTTCGCAGATTTATGGAATTCTTTGACGATGCCAAGAAATCTGGGCTTGACATTGTTACGGGAGGTGACCGTGAACGAGAGAAAGGGTACTTCATCCAGCCAACCATCATCAAAGACGTTCCAGAGGATTCCAGGGCTTTCAAAGAGGAAATATTCGGTCCGGTACTTTGTTTGAATACTTTTGCTGACGAAGACGCCGTTATTGAAAGTGCCAATAACACCGAATTTGGCTTGTATGCTTCAGTTTTCACGAAGGATATCTCCCGAGCTCTTCGCATCGCCAAGAGATTTGAGTCGGGGACCGTTGGTATAAACTGTGCAAGCCCAACGGGAGCGATTGACATGCCATTTGGTGGTTGGAAACAAAGCGGAGAGGGGCGAGAAAACTTAAAATATGCGATAGGCTATTGGATAGAACTTAAGATGGTATACATTGCGCTGTAATGCTCTACTTGATAAGCTTGCTAGGTGTGTAGCACTAATAATTCATGTGATCTCAAAACGAACTGAATGGACATTCCCTGAAATATTGTCAATAATTGTAACTTCTTGTAAAATATCATCCGGCTGAGACGTGGGGGTATAATTGACGCCCGGAGCTGAAATAGTCACCTGCTGTTCCCGATCTTGGGCTATGACATAAAACGAGGCTTAGGTCAATCAAGGATGAGGCATATAAATGATCTGCAATAAAGAGAAAATAGAAGGGGGGAAGTCATACGCAGTGGATGCCCAGGGTTTCCGCATCAGCACGGGACTGGTTGGTGAGAGAATCGAGCTGGCAACTCCGTGGTAGATTCATATAAACCTCACGCAGGTGACACCCTGGTGGGTAGGCACAGTCCAGTTTTGCAGCTCTGCGTCCCGTGCTACTTTTACCGAAGTATTATCAGGTATGTGAATGCCGATATTGATAAAAATGGCCGGCGGTGGTTGCCAACGTACTAGGTGGAATTTGGCTGTGCTGGGGCATCTTCAGGGTTAAACCCAGCAAACATCAGGATCCAGCAATGATCCTGGCCGATGGGAGCTACAGTAGGTACACCAGGTGCAAGAACTTAGTCTTCCACATAGTGCCAGTTGACATGCTTCTCATCATCCTGCAAGAGGTAGTAGACTTCCTTCGCTGTCGATGAATCCCAGTGATGATCCGGATTGGCTTTCATTACTTTACGGTAATAGTGTGGCTGGGGACTTTGGGGGGCAAAAATGTGTCCTAGAAAGCAACACCCGCTTGGTATGTTTTGTTGAAGCATGCACCAACCGAGTACGCCATGATGAAGTTGCCATTGACAGCGTGCACGTTTCCAGTCTCCGATCTCGTAAATGCGGATCTTCGTGTGGTTATTTGCAAACATTGAAGCATCAACTTCGTCAACTTTGGGTGGCTCGCCTAGAGCTCTCTGCACATAGAAGTACCCGTGTTCCATATCTAGCTCCACCGCGAAACTGTCGGCCAGGCATGGTGTCGCTCTGGGTAGCTCTTGCCAGCGGAGCGCCTGCAAATAGGGCAGAGCTGCATTGAGACCCAACGGAGCATGCAGGTCAAATCAGGCACACTTATCCCAACTTACGGTTGCCTCCGATTCTCCAATCTGGAACCCAAGACGAGGATCGATGAGAAACGCGGCAACACTAGCGCGGTGGGCGGCGAGCTGTGTGGGTGCTAGGTGTACTAATTCAATGATCCACTCGCTGCACAGAATCCTGAGGCTGGTAAGGTCTCCTCAATCATATCATATTTGAATCTTTGATATTTTATTTAGGTTTTCTTTCACAATAAAATAAAACAAAAAACCTTCTTCGGATAATTAGCTTATTTGTGATCAAGGTCTTAAAATCGTAACATCATAATGTGTAAGTCCTGACTGCTGCTAAATGTTTTAGGTTCACTGTAAAGAACAACAGAACACCAACCAGAATTTGCCACAGATGCTTCAGCCTGTAAGCAGCTAACTGAATACTAAAGCAGCTAAAACACGGAATGAAGGCCCTTGAATACAACACGGCAAATGTTAGCTGCATAATCGTATTGACTAACAGGGATAGAGTGGAGATACATGGACTTGATTTGCGGCCACTAAGTGCTTTACAGCGGGGTAGCTGAGCTAATAATAAAAAGGAATAGCTATCATTTGACAGCCAAATGCAGCTAACATTGGTAGCTTTTCTCTTGTGCCGTGCGGGAAAGGCCAGCTAGCGTGATCGGATACTGGGTAAATAACGCGTCTTATGCCAGTACTTATATAGCGTTGATGGAATACCACGAATTCCTCCAACTCTTTTTTCTCTATTCCGTCATAAGCCGAATACTTTGTCCTACACACTGATCTATTAAGAAAATGACGAATTTTGTTCCCGGCACATATGAATTACTCTCAGACCCTAACGATAAAGCATGGGATGGATTTCTGATAGTAGTGGGTAAGTAATTGAGTAATAAATACATAAACATGAGTCTCATTCCATTCCAGGCATTTCTGATGCGCATCGCGAGGCAGGGGCCATGGTGAGGCCCACCCTTAGCATTGTTCAAGACGGCAAGGCTTTTACTATTAAGATGGAATCTGAATTAGTGGTAAATACGTACAAGTATAAACCAGGTGAAGAGGTCAGCGACGCAATGTATGACTTTGGCGTGGGAGAACAAGGCCCTTTTCGAATAACCTTACGACATGATGGCAACAAATTATCGATTTCTCTAAAGAATAAGTTTGATGTAGAAATAACTTATGAATTTGGAGAATTTGGTCTTACGGTTATTTATTCATCCCAGGGGAAGACAGCGGTACGAAAGTTTAAACGGATTTAAAACTTTCACCGTAAGGGTATCAAAGCAAATTGATGGTTTCATAGTGATGATATAAAGCGCTGGTTTTTTAACCAGTGTATTGTTCTAAAATTGGCTTGGAAGGCCTATTTGAAAAATGTGATATTTTATGAAGGCTTTTAATTCTACTGCTGATGCTGTATGAGGGTTGGTTCAAGGGTATGGCGCGATATAGCGGTTTAGTATTAGCTGTTGCAGAGATTTATTCGCTTACTATCTCCATTTATATCCACATTATTTCCTGATTTACCATTGCTGTAATATTTATCTATGCCTAATCTTCTGCTATAAATTTTGGACTTTGGTGCCGCATCATAATAAGGATGCAGATAATTACAATACTTCAGACAGAGAAATGTAGGATGATTATTGGAGTAAGTGTACTGAAATTTATTCATACGTAGAACAAGTTAGTTATGGGAGTTGTTCAGTTCAAGAAAGCTAGGGCATCGCAGCGATGTGCAGCTCTTGCCGAACAGTGATAACGCAGATCAAAGGTGCGGGGGTTGGCCTAAAAATAGTAAGCCAACTGGTTCGCGTGGCATCCAAGTATTGGCTGCGTCCCATAATCCGGGGCTATCCCAAGCTCAGTGTTGGCGCTTTAGACTGCGTCCTATTCCGACTCTATTTCCAGGGCCATCAGAACCATAGCTCTTGGAACTCGAGTCAAAGAGATTGGGTTCTTTGCCTGAACCAGAAGAATAGTCGCCGAAGCTGGAGCCAACCCCAGAGCTACAGTTGGAGTTGCAACTTTTTATTTACTTTGTTTAAACTCACAGGGTAAACTAGCGGATTTACCTTTACGGCAGCTTCAAGCCTAGACTTATATGGATAGCCTTTTCCTCTGTGTAGCCTGCTAATGCTGTTTGTTCCATCTCTTGTCAAGTACCACTACGCTTTACACCGCCAAAAGGGATACGGAGATCATCACCTTTGTTTCGGTTAATCCATACCATCCCTGCAGTCGATGAGTTTGTTCAATGTCGGCAGAGAAACGTCCAGCAGCTAAACCGTATTCTGGATCGTTGACCAATTCCAGAGCCTCCTTTTCAGTGTCAACCGTTCTCTATCATGGCTGCGACAGGTCTAAATACTGGGTCTAAATACTTCTTTAAAATCTCTTAAGTTCGTTTTAACAAGCCTCTGCATGGAAATCTATCAGCCTGCACTGTTTTTGCTGCTTTAAGACCTAACTAGAGGGTGAAATGGCTAGCTGATCTCCCAGATTATAAGACCTAATACCCACCCCAAATGTTGCCCCTCTTTGAATATCGCCCGACTGTCATCTTAACTAAAAACACCCTATTAGCTGTCTGACTGTGAACGTCACATAGACACTTACTTGAATCCCATGAAATTGGCTCTCTTAATTCTTTTTCGGCCTGTTTCCACAAACGTGCACACCAGCACGCCACCAATAGATCCAGTACTTTCTCATTCAGTTCCACTTTAATCTCAAGACGAGGAAGTTCAACAATATTTCCTTGGCCGTCGCGTTCTACCTTTGTTTCAACCGCAATTAAGCGGTCGTTGGTGTCTTTCCAACAGACCTCACTACCATGTTGCAGCCGGTTTTGTGTGGATCGATCTGTTTTGAAATGTCCAGCTACTTTGAAGGAAGAAGGACCAATGCTTTGAGACATCTGCACTTGTCGAAAGACCGTTTTCGAACCTGCCTGGCCAAAAATGTTGATATTTCGCTGTCCAATACTAACATAATCGGAAACGATGGTGTAGATATCGTATTCGCGCGATCGTGTATTGACTGCCCCATTCACCTCAGAGATTTTGTATCGAACCCTTTTAAGGCTATACTTGGACATCAAGGCATCGTATGGCGGACTGTTTATTTTGTAGACAGGGCGGTGCGAGCTCAATCTGGAATAAATCTGTGTTCCATCAAGAACTAATGTTGTGCAACGCTCAGTTTGTAGTTGTTGGGTCCCAGTGAGCCCCGTGGCCTCGTAGGGTGGTGGGATTTCGACGTTGTGAGTTGTCTCATCTAGAGATTCGGTTTCCATCTTCAAGATGCTCTTATCTCACAAAATGCAATTGCTTGCCACGGTGAAATAAGCATCCGTGCCAAATCAGCGCGAGATGGACGAGGCACTCTTTATTCTACACACTGATCGCCTTGGTCAGTGCTTACAAATGTGGCGCAGCAAACTGACAATGGCTTAGACGAGCCTCGCAGGATGAGAGGCTGTGTTCGACGCTAAAGTTTCATATTCATTACGAGATAATTAAAGTGTCCGTTAATGATCGACAAATTCCCCATTTGTGGTGGATATCTACCATCATCACCATGCTGTTATCAGATGGAAGCGTCTGCATGGTTTTATTCAATCAACGCCATCACCTTCACATGAGAGTAACCTGAACACAAAATACTTCTTTCGCAATGCTAAATGGGGCCAAATGGGCGTGAAGTTGGAGGATGAAGGAATAACTTATATGAATTTGATAGCTTGCTGGTCATTCCTTGTCTCCAACCATTTCCCCCTCTCCCCGCCATCAATCAGTCTAGATCTCCTCTGTTTGATGTAATGTGTTATTTCTCTTTCAACGGTAATATTACCGAAACCAATGGTAATAAACCAAAAGCAATATTAACCCAATTATTTGCTCGGAAACCCTATGAAATCAGCCTAACATGACTGATCCAAGTTAGTACTGGTCGCCAAGCCAAGAATAACCGTACCTTCCCAGCCCCATTCTTTCATGAGACTCATCCAGTGTAATTTGCTTCTGACTGTAAAATGCGTTGCCTCTTGTTGTTCCGATTGAGTAGAAAAGTGCTCCTCTGGGAACATGTTCTGGTGTCTGGTTTCATTAACGCCAAGGCCAAGGCCAAAACCTACTTTAGTGCTTGGCATGGAACCTGATGCTGCTCCGGCGGGGGCTTGGTAATTTCGGCTATTTTTAAAGTGGTCCCTTCTTTTCCAAACCTCCAAGGTCAGTTCTAGGCACCTCTCAACAATTCCAGAGCTGTTTCCGGTGGAAAGACTGTGCCATCTATCGCGAACCCAACCTCTGTCTTCAGTGTCCGTAGCTTCGCAGCCAGCTACCATAAGTGGAAATACTGGGAATATTATGGCACGAGATTCCAGTGGAACTGTGGCTAGAATTATGAGCACTTTCTGAGCCATGTCGGAGATCGAAATTTGGGTGGGTAGTTCGGGAACTGCCTGGTACAAAAGCAGTAGTGTGGCCCATTTGTATGCGATGGCGGTCTGGATCAAGTCAGAGGCGGTTGATGTCAAAGAATCCCCATCGGATTTCATGTTAGAATCTATGACTGGAGACCAGCGCTCAATGCAAGTTTTGAGTTCCACAGCCTTGGACACAACTGCTGGAGAATTTTGACGCATGCCGCGGACCCGAGTCACAAGGTCTGCGACGCGGCCAAGCAAAGGAAACAGTGTTCCAGCGCATCCCATGAGAGGGTCAATTTGGAGGCCGGATCCGGTCGTTGTGTTTAGAGCACTGCAACTAGTCATGAGTTCAAAGTCAAGAGCCTGAACATTTTCGCATGTGATGCGCGTGATTACGTCCATGTAGATCCACGTGTTAGCGAGGAAGCTCAGATACACCAAGTTGCCTTCAGGCGGGGACGAGGAAAGGTGTTTCGAAAGAGCCTTTTGTAAAAGTCCTTTCGCCCTTTTGATGTGACTGATTCCGGTCGAAGACCTTGGATAGTACCAGGTTTCGGCGAAGCCAAGAGCAACCGCCACAGTCATTGCGGCCTCAAGACGCATGCCATCATGTCCCTCCGCCGGCAACATCTGCATGCTTTGTTGAAGATGGCGGATTCCCTTTGTTCGGAACTGAGGTAGGTTGTTAGAAGCCTGGAAGCAAGTCATGGCAGCGATGGCGTGGTAAAGTGCAGCATGCTCCTTTGCCAAAGGCCATACAATCTTGCGCCATGGATTCTCATCAGGATTTTCCTTGATGCACAATACTTCGCATATCCGGCGGTCAAACAGGGTTGCAATATTCTCAGGGCTGTCGCCATGAATATGCGGTCTCTGATAGATGGAAAATGTGCCCTCCATATTAACTCCCATAGAAGAAGACAATTGGAATTCTGGCAGCAGAATCCATGGCTCATTTCCCATAGCAAAGCTTTGGACAGTGGGTATCTGCGAAGTAGATCCATCATCTTTGTTGCGATCCAATTGTTCAGCAAGTGCGTTGAGCGTTGAAAAGTCAAATTCCGGCATCTCTGGCATGCCGAATGCATCACTGAACAGGGTTGATCTATTCGCCACTAGAGACGATGGTGTGTCGATTTCATCACCACTACTGTTGAAATGTGACAGTAGTGTATCAAAGTCCAATGTGGCATCTGCGGCAGTATCAGGGGACAGACAACTGACATCATTCTGACTTGGTAATTGGGAGGCATCATTCCCGCCAATTTCTGACAGTTCTGGCAGGCCCAATGCAGGTTCCAGGTAGTCAAAGGTCTTTACAGGTATGCCAGTATCGAGGACATCACCCCCGGTTGTGCGAACAGATCCGAGCGGTAGAAGCGGATCCTGCTTGTTGCTTGAATCGCCCTCTGCTCCATTATCACCTATTACCATCAGCTTGCGGAATAAACTTGGAATCACTCATACATACTTGGGGCGATAGAAACGTTCTTACTATTTGGTCTCTCAAATTCTTTCCATCTCAAACTTTTCCTGTATCCCCCGCAGACAATATTGCGGTCAAGGCACTGCGAACAAAATGGCTTTGCTTCATCGCACTTTCTTCGCCTCAATTTGCAAGTCACGCAACCTACAGTAGTATTTGTTAACAAGTGCTGGCCAAATCTTCTCACAAGTCAGGCCTTTTCGGCACACAGAAATGAAGCATACCATTTCGGCTTTTTGAATTCCGAGGTCTTGATATTGGTTCGGCCCTATGTTTTCCACGTGAAGTTTGACGCGGCGGGACTACTCTTTCGATTCTTCTCGGCGCAGGAACAGCGTCTAAATCTTGCAAGCTAGTCTCCGTGGATGGCGTTTGCGTCGCGTTCATACCGGACATGGACCTAACGTTGAAAGGATGGTGTTTATTCATACGCCGCACCACCTACCAACCCATTCAACAGTGAATCATGAAGAAATGATTTTTATCGCGGGTGACGATGAACATGGTGGGGAGAATATCCGTAATCGGATAATATGGGCTAACAGTTCTGTTTATGAACTAGTGCAGTACGAAGGCCGAGCCAATGAGGGCATCAAACTGCGGGGGCAAATCAAGATATGATCACATGAAAGATACGGCACGAGGTGCGTGTGACCCGTTCAACTATTCCATTGCATGACAGTTTGCTGAGCTACAATGTTTTTATCATCGAAGTTTAGCGTTGAGGTCTTCGCCGCCGCCACATACAAACTGAGAATTGGACAGCATTTTCCTGGTTCCAACTAAGGCACACCATGTCTCGCCTCGATGCAGGCTAACAATTTTCTGGACGGCCCGAACCGGCGGTCAGCCTGGATAGGTTTAGAGCGCTACAGCAGGTATCGGGACAGCGATCATATTCACATCCCGTGCCAGCTCAATTGTTTCCAGCCGTGTGTGGATCGGCGAACGATTATCTGGCGCATTCTGAGTGGCTCTACAACGTTGGTGATAATGCCGGTATTAGGTACCCGCTCGCATTAACGAATCGCTTGACGATAAGAAGGCGGCTGAGATGCGCGAGGCGCTTCAGGTGCATTTAATTGACGCAATGGCCTTATCATCAAATTCGCAATACAATGGCCTCTGATTGTGAGATACCTCCAAAGCATTGAGCAACCCGATCCATCCCTGCATAACCTCGCCAAATGTTTCTGCATTCAGAAAACAAAATCAGATATTATAATTATCACTAACTGGAGAAGATGAGCAAACCTTTAATTTCCTGGAACTGTCGCAAGGAACTGTCGGCCAAGAAACTATGCGAACCCTAACCCTTGGGATAGCAATGCATAAATAATCGTGGTCTTTTTAAGGAATTCCCAACCGCCATAGCATAGAATCATACATAATCACGACCAATTTACTAATGCATATAACTCATCATAATTTTGGTTATTTATCTTCACAAAAACGCCACAAAATCTTTGGAACAGAATGACGTATAGAATTTGTTGAAACTTGACTATGCAGGAGAAGGCTCAACAATCTGAGCCGTCCCTGATACCACCAGGCTTCCCTTAGCATCTTTTTCTTTCTGCTTTTCATACTCGGCGAGGCACAATTCAAAGACCCGGTTTTGGTAATCTAAGAATGATTAGCAGATTTCAATTTAGGATGATTTCACAGGTATTCATCATACACGCGACGCCATTCTCCTTTTCTGGGTTGAGAATGCCTTCTGTGTAAATACCTGCCTCGAGATTTCTCTGCGCCTTCTCGCAAAGCTCATGGTCTTCAATTCCGACAGTTCGCGCAAATTTGTAATATGACTCAAACGTTTCAGAACCAACTGGTGACAAGTGGTAGTAGTCAAATTCCATTGTCGTCTGGGATGGATTATCTGATGGGCATGTGCGGAATGATGACATGCCCCCTCCATACAGATTTAACGTGGAGTTCGGGAAAAGGTAGAGGAACAGGCCATCATTAGGCTTATCCGACTCTGCAATATGTTGCGAGTAGTTCTTGTTGTTAATAACCTTGTACGTAGGCTGCTTGTATACCTTTGCAAATGCAGGGTGAGCAAAGGGGCAATGCAAGCATTCCTGATATCCATCGATCAACGTTTTCCAATTGTAATTGCCGGAATATTTGAGGCCCCTCCGGACAGGAAACTGAGTGAAGTCGATGCGTGAGGTTAGCTCTTCTAGGCCAGGGAAAAATTCCTCAAAACTGATTGTGTCGTTAGACAACGTTACGAATAAAAGGCCGGTGGATGTCTTGTGGTGGCGAATTGGGGCACCCTGGATAATTTATCAGTACAATTATTTGTATGCCTAATGTCAACGACGTTGTACCTTTTGGCATCCTTCCTCTCCAATCACTTCAATGCTTCTCCAGTCTGCTGAAGTGCGTCGAATAACGAACTTGACCTGCGCCATTTCATGATGGTACTCCTCTCCCACGTTTGACCATTTGGAAACCGCACCGAGCAGGATCCAAGACTGAATGTGTTAAGAAATTTAAAAATGCCTAGATTTCCATTCACGCACCTTGAGGAAAATGGAGCGTCTCTCAAGGCCATAAATGGCCTTGCTGGTGAACCACGAGGCAGGAAGTGTCGTTGGACAAGTTGCCATATTGTTAATGTGTATAGAATTAAATTTTGGTGTTCAAACATTTTCCAAGGGTGAAATATATACATTTGCGTCGAGTGTGTACAAGAGCTGTAGACGGAATGGCATGTGTCGAAATGTACGTAGCGATCCAAACATGCCGATCCAATTAATTTCCTTACAAATGAGGTCCTTCAAAATCCCCACTCGTAACTACCATTCCCGTTTAGGCAAAATATTCCACCTCGAATACGCCAATTAAACGATTTGTTTTATTAAATCTAGTGGGTTGATGATAAAACGTGGCTCAAATAATCTGCAACACTTGTACACCGGTTCCCACTACGAACACGGAACGCTGGTCTAGCCGTAATAGGACAAAACTTTGTCAATCATAGCGCACGGGTATTTCTCAAAAAGGCAAATAAATCCACCGTGTCTCTGATCATACTGGCGGCCAGCAATTTCTAATTTTATATCGCCCGAAGATTTGGGGCCTGGGTGGTGATTGACAAGTGTAATCCTTGTGTCGCTCGCTACATCCCGTCAGTGGATACAGAGGGCCTCAAGGGATTGCCTTTCCGGTTTGGGTTTACTCTGGATCGGGCGCACTTACAAAAAGTGCTGTTTGTGTTAGATTGGTTCATTGGCATGGTATCGGTAAAACGTGAATTGGGCTGGTCGTATTTTAATCTGTACTTCTGTCCCTAGCCTTCGTTGACCTTGCGAATAACGATTACTCAGTTTTGACATTTATCAAAATGTTAGATTTAGTTTCATCAATTTCGCCAGTGCTCCCCTCCAGTCTCGCTTTGGCTGGTGGATTCATTTGTCTTGTCATATGGATATTTGCTCATATGATATTGAAGTCCAAGCAACACTCCAGACTACCGCCCGTCTCAAATACAACCGATCACGCACCAGAAGCTTCCAAACTTCCAGAATGGTACTGGTCAGATCCAAAAGGTTTCCAACTTGAGCGACGTGCTATTTTCAGCAAGGTAGGTCATCTCGTCGTCTACATCCGCAACCTGGCTCACTTCTGCTAGAACTGGATTTGTGTCAGCCACACTGGCCGTTTTGTGAATCCTGGCGACTATGTTTCTTACGACGTTTCTGGCTATCAATTCTTTCTCATACTAGGAAAGGACGGGGTCGTTCGCGCGTTTCACAATGTCTGTCGACATCGCGCCTTTCCGGTAACGAAAAAGGTGTCCGGGTCATCTACTGTCCTGAGTTGCCAGTATCATGGCTGGAGTTACAACACCAAGGGTGAACTAATCAAGGCACCGCAATTTGATGCTATCAAAGGATTCAACAAGGCCGAGAACAGTTTATTCGCTATCCTAACTCGCATCGATCGATATGGATTCATACACGTTAATCTTGGTGGGCTAAATGAAAGCCACAAGGGTCAGGGCTTGATCACAAAAGGTGTCTCCCATGTGCGCATAAGCCCTAACTCGCAACACTTATTTACACTTGAATATGAAGCCAAGTTTAATTGGAAGCTGGCGGGTCAGTTTGGGGTACGTCTTTTGAGAACATGATGAAAATACTAACTACATGCAGAAGATTCTTGCTTCAAGAATGACAACCCACAGCCAGATGCGAGTTTCTTGCAGAAAATGTTCCGCCCTCTACTCAAGTCCACCTCACAAGCCACGCCACAACTCCAGTTCTTTCCACTGACTACCGTGTACATTGAGCCGAACACGCAGTTCTGGTATCAAGTAACGCATTATCCGGATTCCGTTCAACAGACTCGAGTACGATGTGACGTGTACATGAACAGAGATGAAGAATCTATTTTATTTGATGACGCTATGAAAAGTCGTTTAGAAATCTATCTTAAGAAAAGGATTCAAGATCACGAGATGGCATTCGCAAAGCTCGCCACTGTTCATCCCGAGCCCGGAAATACCCGAGGCGAGTCAACCCGTCACGCAAAAAACTTCAAAGCTAACTAGAATTCACAGAAAACCAATTCAATATTGCTGATTTGGTGAAAGCTCATTTAAATGAGGAAAAGGCGGAAGGAAAAGAGATCAAGCCAGCCACAGTGCAACAATGCAAGAGCGCCAATTTTATGAAGGCGGAAGGAAGTATGTTTTGGCACTACTTTACCCATATGCTCAACGCTAACATTGAAATAGTGTGCCAGGCAATGGAATGTTCTAATAGCGAGCTTGAGTGGTAATGAGTATGGTGTGTGGAATGAATAACGGCTTTTCATGATTGAAACGAGCCGTCTGGCGGTTGAAATGTGGATTCAGAACGACAATTTTGATACCATGTAAAATTAAAAAAAAAAACAATCTAGATGCTTTAATAATATTTAACTGGTTTCTCTATGCAAAGCTATTAAAGGACGTGCTCCGGACATTGATATCCCTATCCACCTCCTCGTCTTGCCACTTTTCTCTTGCTCTGATTCTCAGCTCCCACCTCTGCGGATGGGCTGATGATGACAAAAGGCGATCCGATATTTGGTCAAGTTGAGGACATGTATCAAATAAATCATCGAGGTCTGTGGATCGCATATCCATCGGGGGTGAAATCCAAAGCGACTGCAGCCTCGTCGCCTCTTTGCAAATATGGAATACACGCCTGCCTGCTGTAAATCGACGATTGAGTTCAAGACTCTCCAATGTCGAGGAGTGAGCACGGATCAGTTTTGTGAGGCCATCATCTAGCCTGGCCTGAGTTGTAGCTGCCTCGGCCGTATCCTCGGCATATAACAAGTCACCGAAAGAAATCGATTTGAAGCGCTGCTGCGGGAGTGAGGCCGCAATGGCATCCAGGTGATCGGGCAAGACATAACAGCCTGGTCCCAAAGACAGTATCTTCAATGCTGTCATGGAGGGCATGATTTGTAGGATCCAGTCAGCACCTTCTTCTCCGGCGCTCGAGATGCACAAGGTTTCAAGTGTTGCCCCCCATACTTTACAGGCCTCGGCCAAATCTTCCTCATCAATCGTGTTACATCGCACATCCAGATCCTTCAGGTATGGGCTGTGGAGAGATAGATCGCTCAAAATGCGCGGGTTGAATCGGAGACTGATGTCCTGGCCTAGAGTTAGAGAAGTAAAGTTGGATGAGAGATCTGGCAGAAGTGCTCGGAGTAGCCACTGGGTTTGACCAAAAAACGTTAGGCTAGCCAACTTGGATGCAGCCTTGGAAAACCGGGCTTTTTCTATGCCCTTGTCGGAAATATTTCCCCTAAACGTGCCTTCGTACCGCAGCTCCTCAGGTGCCCACTCCACAATGGTAGAATACCAAAAAGATGTCACATTGGGGCTCGCGTCTAACATGGCTGCCATGTTGAAGACGTCACGCCTCGTGATTTGATTAGGGTCATCAAGACTCTTGCCGCGATGAACAAGAAGCTCGTTGACGTTTGGGCAGGCGCGAAAAATGTCAATCAAGAGGGTCCCGTTTTCACCTGTGGGAAGCCAAAAGGCCTGAAGAGTCTTTGCAAGAGTTCCGAGATGGGGATTCACGGCTAAAGCGAACCTGAACTTCCATTGCCTTTCTATCGTTTTGAGCTCTCGAGGATAAGCGTAAAGCTGACGCTGGGCGAGTGTGTTGAGAAATCTGCAAGAGGCCGACAGCGCAACCAGGGTGTTTTGTGCTGTCGCATGATCAAGGTATCCAAGATGGTCAATAATCAGCTGGTAAATCTCGATAGGCAGCTTTCGGCTGTCCGCTGTCTCCAAGTCACACTCATTCAAGGCTGGCGACCCGGTTGCGTTATTATTTTCCGTCAGCTTCGGAAACCCGGCGACACCAGTGTAAAAGGTGGTGGCGGCCCGTGCTCGGAGTTGCGCCGCCTGGTCATTTGGCTTCTTGCGCGCTACGGACTGTATCAAATTTGTCAGCTCCGCGAGCCTGTGTCCTGCTTGCAAAGTCTCAATCTGAAAAACACTCATTTCGTCGGTTGGTGATGCAAGGGTGGATTCCGACGCGACCAACCAACCAAACCTCACTCACGTAAGGCGAGTTTCAAGGTCACGTGCCCTCTGCGGGATCCAGGGATCAGCAAAAGCAATATGTGCATGGAGATGTTGAGCGAGACCATCACTGAGGCTATACATAAATATCACGGGTGGGCTGTCAAGCATACGAGGTTGGTAAATAAGCCAGGGAATAAATTACCTGACCACGGCGTGTCGAGCCGTGTCAAGTTGGAGGAGGCTAACACTTAAGAGCAGGTACCAAAGGGGCTCCACATAAAAACGGCAATCGGGGACAGAAAGGGGCAAAAAAGAGAGAAGATGCAAGATATGGCATGCAAAGCAAAAGACGTTCCATGCACCAGCCATTGAGCAGCTTCTTCGGCAGAGCCCCGGGCGGTTACAGCAACGGCATACAGCAACGGCACGGACTTGACCGAGACAAACCTGACTCGGGGTCACACCATAGTCCAGTCGGCTAGCTGGCCGCGATGCTGTGTGACCGGCTGGCCTCCCGAACGTCGTCTCCGCACCGAGCTGAATGGACAATGTCATATAAAGCCCAACCAGCTCAGCTCGTTGGCCCGTACCCCGCTGGTCTCCCTCGTGAAATACGTCACCCCTCGCGCTAAAGCCAGCGTTGGGGTCAATGCCTCAACAGGGACGCCACCGGCGAGTGACGGCAAAAAGGGCTCATATCCTAAGGTATTGTCGGTGATGTCGGCCACCTCTTGTCATCAAGCTACCTACCCCAAAGCGCGGGACCCACTTGCCGGGTTGATGGAGTGGAGATGTCGCGTTTGGTGGTCAGATTTGGGAAGATGCTATCCCCGCACCTTTGCTGTCCTGGCTGACATGTCCTCGACTCATGCAGCGCGTTGGTGGCGGCGAGTACCTCACAGCATTTTCCACAGCACAGTACAGCGAAACACGACAGAATCACGCACCTGGCAGTCAACTATCTCCAACTTGAGCCATATTGTTGACGGGATATCCCTGTTCTCAAACCTTAGTATCGGCTAAGATAGGGCTGCTCCACCACCGCCGTCGTACGGGGAGACGGCCCGCCTGTTTTCTCGGTTCTCTGCCTCCGACTGATCGGCAACATTGACCGAAATCGTCTAATTTACGGTCGACCTTCCACATACGACATGATTCCAAATGCGGAGAATTAAGTTATTCGAATCCCCTGCCCATGTAAGGGGTGAGGGTCTACATGGATGGCTCACCTGCAGACAACCAGCTTTCCCTTGATTTACGTGACTGCAATAGGCAGTCACCTCCAGAACACACAGATGCCTTGTAGAGCAAATGAGCGTACCGCCGCCCTAACCCTACACAGATCCGTCCAAGCAGCTGACAGTACAACTGATGAACATGCTGATACAAATCACCAACAAAGCAAAAGGAGCACAGTGTCAATGCAGTTGCTTATATACTATCTAGGGTTCTCTAGTAGTGCATTTTACGTAGACTCTCAAAACGAGCCAGTTTAAACAGAATTTGAATTGTCAGCGCAAGACCAAGCGCTCGATCCTCCAGACTCTTTGTACGAGTGAATGATGCTGACGATTGAGCCGTATGTGCCGGCCACCATCAAAAAAGTTCCAGAGGCAACAACAAAAACGCTCCAGCAAACCATCATGGTCCACCTAGGCGATCTGTCCTGTTTGCCCTTGCTCCAGTTGTCATATAGCCACATACAACCCATGGGCTGGAACGACATGAGCGTGCCCAGAAGGGCTCCAACAAGGGACACAAGACCACCGAAGACGGGGATTCCACTTGCAATCAGATAGGAGACGATGGCGATGCCGAAGGTGCAACCAAGCCAGGTACCCCAGTGCACAGCGCTGTTGGCCGTGAGGTGCTTGGATCCTCGGAGCAAGCGAATGAAAATGTACTTGGCGGGCAGGTGAATGACCAGCGTCGTCGTGACAATCAATCCAGGCAGAGCAAGTCCGTAACAGACCTTCTTCATGAGCACACCAGCCGAGCCAAGGGCAGGCGAAGCGACATAGGAGCCACAAAAGTAGTAAACAACACAGCCAATGGCAATGTAGGTAGCCGTCACAACGCTCTGGCAGATAAGAAGCGACCGGGTGTAGTAGGTGGGGTCCCGCATCTCGGCAGCAATGGAGAAAAAGGCCGGTGTACCCGCATAGGCAAAGACGAGGGCCGATACTGCGGTGATGGCATCGGTAAAGGAGGGGTTTCCGACGATCTTGAAGTCAGACTGCCAATGGCCCTCTTGGGGCGCAGCAGCGGGGCGGTCTTGGACACCAACAGCAATTGTAACAATCAAGACTGTTCTCACGTTAGATTCACAGCTTAAAGATGATAATGCTTTGAAAAGACATGGTGGAAGACTTACTGGAAGTGAGGATGCACGTCAATCCAATCCATGCCAACCAACTGATCCGGCTCAGCGTCCTAATGCTTGCAAACATGAATCCAATGATGGCCGCGACGGCGACGAAGACGGCTGTGCATGTACCGTGGGTCGAGACGGCGTTCAGACCAATGGAAATGCTGAGCATACCAGATCCAGCAACGAAGATCCAGTCTGACAATGTTAGTGGAAATCCCAATGTGGAGCTGGGAGGGGATCACGTACACAGACAAAAGGCGCAACCAAACAGTTCTCGGCCAAAACGGCCGAACATCAATCCACCTGCATCATCGATACTGTAGACCTCCCGATGGCGGAGCTTGAAGACTCCAACCATGTAGTCGGACCAAGTGGTGATGATGGCGATTGTAATCAGGCAAATGACACCTGGGATCATGCCCAGAGTATCAAAGGCGGAAGGAATTGACAGAACACCAAGACCAATTTGCGTCTTCATCATGAGGGCAGCAGTTCCCAGCCATCCCACCTAAAGAATGTAAGTTCGGACACGTGCGCGTTAGGAGAGATCTTCGTACGTTTCGATAGTTTGGTCCGCCCTCGTTGAGCGAACCGAAAACGGCATCGGTGGTCGCCTCAGGCTGGACCTCGCCGACGGACGGTGCAGGCCCCAAGCCCTCGAGGTCTTTTGCTGACTTGGACATTGTGGAATGAAGAAGGGTCTGAGTAGAGGGGGAATTGCATCGAAGAATGATTCAGGAATGCTGCAGTGGACGTTGACGGCGCTTTTAAACAAGTCTGTGGCTCCGCATCCTGGCTACCCCAATCCGGGGTCCATGGGGAAATGGCCGCATTTGCTCGCCGCGGAAACTCGCGCCTTGGCTGCGATCCAGCTCGAGCAAGACGTGGGTGGCGCGCTATGCGGGCAGCTGGCCATGATGTTCCTTGGCCACCTCGTGGCGATATTCATGCCGCGGTGGGGAGAGGTGTGGGGAATTGCAACCTGAGTCCTACCCCAGATTATTACCCCAGACGCTGGTGTCATATCAGCCCCAGACCGACGCTACGGGAGCCAAGCCGGCTTCCCCCATTATGTCCGGGAGCTGATCCGATATCTGCCCGGGGCTGAGAATGGGACCAAAAAGTGGCGAAATCAGCAGCTTGTCTTTCAAATGAACCCGCGAATCGCCCCTTGATGCGCGCAAAACATGGGGTAAAGATAAAGAGGTGGACCTGACGAGGACCAGGTCCAATTGTTCCCCATCGAATACAGATAGGCCTGTTTTAAAGTATGGCCTATCGTCATGGGAAATTCGCGCTTCGCTTACTCGAGGCGGTGGGCAACCTACGCGCCAAGTGGGCATGACCGATGCCTGCTAAACGAGACGAGTAAAATGGCTCAGATTGTGGCCTGCCTAAATAAAGTGTTTTAGATATCTGACCGAAGAGAATTACTGAGAGATAGCGGTGCGCGGGGGCCATCGAGAGATGAGCTTTCTCATCATCGATCAACCATGATTCTAGGTTAAGAGATCTGCAAATACGGATATTCGAGCACTTACGGTCTTCCCCCACTGGTTCCCTCCTCCAACGTGGAGTACTGAGTTCTGTAGCGCCCGCATCAATTAACATTGCCTTTTTTTTTTCTCCGTCGCTTCTTGGCGTATTCTGTGCATTTCCTTGGCCAGGACCCCATCCAACCGTTTTGCAGCCTAACTTTGCACTTGTTTATGGCTGCATAAGCCACTCGTTGGGGTATTTTGGAGGCCAAGCACGCTTCAGTTGGATCTTTGGAGATTGCGAACACATACATCACGAAACATGAACGAAATTAAGGCACTATACTGATGTCGTGTAAATTCTTGAACAAGGATTGAGCAAATGTCGAATCTCTGCCACCTTACGTCAGTCCATTACGCTTCCTGCTATTGTTCAATTCCCATTGTTCCATCCAGAGATTCATCCACTGGGCTGTAATAGCACCGCATTCCCTGAATGTGGTGCTTGCCTTGTCTACATTGTCTGTAGAAAACCTGATCTCTTGGGTGGTTCCTTCGCCAGCCTTGAAAAACTCGAGCAACTTCACAGCAGGGTTTCTGCTTAGTTCTGCCTCTGTTCGTGCTTTTGCAGCATATGCCTCCAATGCCATCAGCCACTCACTATAATCTCTCACTTCAACCTGGTCCCCGCGCATGTCCAGATAGGTCTTGACGGTAGGGTACAGTTGCTTCCAAGTTGTGTGACGCGGGTTGATAAGGTTGTAGACTGAAATTTTACTTTCGAGTCGCCTCTCTTGACGAATAATGTCAACAATTGTCTCGGATAGAATGTCAACTGGGATCCAGTCAATCTGGGGGGAAATTCCAAGCTTATTTGGCAGCTCTCGCATTACCCTTGCGCTGCTAATGATGGAAGGAAACCACTCCTTGGGGTTCCAGCATCCTTTATCGGAGAGAACAGGGCCGGCTATCTGTCCCACGCGAAGGATATTTCCGTTGATGGGTGAATTTAGGCACATTTGCTCCAATACGCGTTCCGCCACGTACTTTGACTCTGCATATCCAACGGACTGCACAGCCGCTGCATTTGGGGATATGATTTCAGGAACGGACCCAGTGCCCCCAGTCTTTCCCCATTCCATCATTGTGCCAACACTCGAGACGAAATAAAAGTGCACAGCAGACTTTGCGCTTGTGGCAAGGTCTACCAGCCTAAGGAGCCCCGGCAAATCAGTCAAAAGGTACGAATCAAGAGAGCGATTGAAGTCGACAGTCCAAGCGTTGTGAATAATGTGGGTGGTCTCCCGCAGCAACTCATCGTATACAGCATCAGAAAGTCCCAGCTGAGGCTTGGAAACATCCCATTGAATAAAGGTAACGCGCGCCGGATCAAACTCCTCGACAAGACCGCAATCTTGGTGGACCTTTCCCTGATGTGTGGCTGCATCCGCAGAGCGGTTGAAGCAGTACACGTGAGAGGTGGCGGGGTCCTTTAACAAGCTTGACAGTAAGTATGATCCAAGATTACCACTGGACCCAGTCAATATGACCTTTCTGTCTCCAGAGAACTCCTTGTCCTCCGAAGGTTGGTGAGAAGCCAGCAAGGACTTGATTGCTGATTCTATGAGGTCCAATCTTGCCTTTTCATCAGCACCGCCATTCATATTTTGCTGCGATAATGAAACCAAGGCACTCAGGAGTTTGTCCAATGTGGGATTGTGGTAGATCAAGGAGGGCTGAATTCGTGCCGCGATGGTCGGGTCATTGCGCAGTGCAGCCCGGAGTTTCCGGGTTAGCTGGAGGGTCTGTAGAGAATCCATGCCGGCTTGGTAAAAGTCTGCTTGGCCGTTGACTGCAGCTTTTGTAATGTCGCCAAGAATGCTATTCAAAACACTCCTAGATTCGCCAAGCGCACCATTGAGATCAATTGTCGGGGCCTGATTTAACATCGTTGCCTCCATTGCTTCGTATTTGTTGTTGATTTCATCAAGGTAATGCTTTTCTGTCCACATTCTGCTTCTTCCTCCTTTGGCAGTTCTGTGAAAGGGCTTTTCAGGGCTAGCCACAATGACGAGCTCTTTTACCAAGCGTCCGTGTGCTGGGCAATCCTGGTTGGCGATTTCAACAGTTGGCCAGATTGCGTCGACGAAACCAGCCGCATTTTCCTCGCTTCCCATCTCCGGATCTCTTGGCTCTACCAAGAGAGCTGATTGAAACCGTCCATGTCCAATAATAATAGCCATCGTCACCAGTGGGTTATGCTGTATGATCCCTTCCATCGTTACTGGATTTAGCTTCTCGCCATTGTCAAACACTATTACATCGTCTTTCCGGCCATGGTGCTTCCACAGGTTTGGCTTCTTAGGATCCGGGTGTCGTGTGTAAAGATCGTTTGTAGATATCTCCTGAAGGTGGGGAAATGTCATGAACGCAAGCTGCCAGTTTTCAAGCTCGGGCTTTCGGACCACCACTAATTCATAAAGGTCATCAAAGCAGTATCGAAACTCAACCCCCGAGTGGCTACCAGGACAAAGATACTGGTAGTCTTCTGCATCAACCATCAGAGAGTGCGGCAATCCAACTTCTGTTTGTCCCATCATGCTAATCAGCCTAGTATGTGATTTCAAAATGTCGCCTGCGGAAATCGGAAGAGCTGCCCCAGCATACATTGATAAATTCAATTTCGACAGCCCTTTGATGTATTTATCATCATGCGAAATATCTTCCAGCACTGAAGGTGGAAGAAGAGTGGAGTCGACCATACCACTTGTGTGGATTTCGTGAGCCAGTTCCGCTGTCAAAGGTTGTGGTGGAGGCAGCACTGGGACGTTGTTCCAGTGAGTACTGATGGTAAAGAACATAAAGATACCCGCTCCCTAGCCATAGTCAGTTATCAAACTTGATCAAGCTCACCAGCCAGAGCTCACATGGAACATTGGAAAAGAAGAAAAGGTTCTGGTGCTGTTTTGGCTAATCCAGTGAAACACAGACTCCTTCCCATTCTCTTCTGGAACAGTTGCGTGTATTTGAGGGATTGTAAATAGTAAAAATGGAATTGTAATCGGTTTGGGGATCCCTAACATCACAATTAGCACAAGCAACATTACTGGCTCATATTACTAACCGGTCGAGCCTGAGGTATGAATAACAGTAAATGGCTGCTTCTTTCCTTCCTCGAATGTCTTGGTAAAGGGAAATGGCTTCACAGGTTGCTCATTGAGAAGTTCATCCACAGAGGGCATGTGAAGGTGTTTGAGCTGCATTTCATCGATAACCGGGCCTATCCCTGCAGGGATCTGAGGCGGCGTCACAATTACTTTGCAGTTTGTTGCCGCAAGCAAGCTTTTGTGTGCCTCAAAACTATTCCTCGACGATGTCCAGAACGACTTATAGCCGGCCTTTGCAGCAGCCAGAGCAAAGAGCGGGTAGCGGACATCAGTCGGTCCAAGATACGTGAGCGTCTCGAAATTGTCGCTGCGCCCCAGTTTATCAACGAGGAACCAGGCTAAGCGATCTGCACCCATGGCGAACTCTTGGGCTGTGACATCTCGAAAGCCACTTGAAACATCATTGCCAAGTGGAATGGACACAAAAGTCTGGTCCGGTCGTTCATTCGCAATGTCGTCGACCAGCCTGGGAAGCAATTGAAACTCCGCCTTCGGCGGCATTGTGAGTACGTAGTTGTCTTTCTGATCTTCCGTGCGCTTAATTGGTAACAGTATTTGAAGAGTCAATGATATTGTCGATGCAGGAGAGAGATTGAGTTGCGAAATAGTTGAATCCAGGTCCAGGGGCTATGTCTTTATATCCCGCAGAAAGTTTATTTACGTACACGGAGCTTTCTCCATCAATCGGCATTTCTTGGAGTCGTATCCTGGGATGGGGGCAGAACAGGGCTGGGCCTAGTTGACATATGACGATTTATGTCTTCAACAAAAGCAGATGCAAATTGCGTGCCACTTGAGCACAGGTTCCTCATTTACATTGCAGCTGTCCATCAGTAGGTTCTCATAAATCCAAGAAATCGTGACCAAACTTCGAATCGCGCAACAAGATCGGTCTCAGGGAACTGCTAACACAAGCATCACTACACCGCCAAGACCGGAGATTTGATGAATTTGGACTTTGAATAACTTTGAGATCGACAAATAACGTGGGGTCTCTATCGTCGATATTCAGGGGCGGCAAAGTGTTCGGTCACGCTCAAGTATACCGACCAGGGGCAGGTGGATTCAATAAATCCCAACAACCAATCAGGTCTCAAGCCAGAATCAACAATGCTTGTCCACTCCGAGAAATGGCCTTGGGAATGGAAAGTTACATATCCACAATATCCCCTGTTTCTGATTCAGCACAGGGGTTCCTAGTGGGGCGTGAACTGATGGAATCCCTGAAATCGCGTATCCTCGCATGTCACAACTGCCGCACAGATGGGACGATGGGGCTTTCAATATCGACTTTCCTATTCTTTCCTATTCATTTGAGATTATTTATTGAGATCAAATTTTTCAATATCCTATGATCATAGGAACAGCTTAAAACGGTCGCCTGTGGAACAAATAAAGTTTATTATCTCTTAGTATGATTGCCCTTGCACTAAATTATTAATAGAGAGCTTATGTAAGATAAAAACCTTAATAAGCTTTACAATAAATAAAGGGAAAATAGTAGCTAATTCTAAAGTATATTATATTATCTAAATATTCTTATTAAATAAACCTAATAATAAAATATAGCTAATATATTATCTTAGTTAATAGTATCTTATAAAATATAATAATAATAAAATATAAAAAGTTTTATATATAAGTAAATAGATTTATTAGAGATATTAATTAGGCTTTTTTTTAAAAAAAGTATATAATTAAGATATTAAAAAGAGTATAGGCCTTAAGAATAATAATATTTTTTATTATTAAATTAAGATATATTAATTTTAAGATTAAGATATTACTTAAAATCTATGATAATTAAGAATCCTAAGCTTTTTTTAAAGTGTAGTAAAAAGTATTATAGCTAATAATAAAGTACTTTATATAAAGCTTAAGTTTAAGGCTTAAGTAATATTATTAGGACTTTTTAGAGGAAATAAGGAAGGATGAATATAATATGTGGTTTTGGTATTATAATCCATGCATACCCAAAGTGATAACAAAGGGCAGAATACTTAGTTACATCCTATAGTATAGGGCATAGGCTTACTTCCATATACTAGCCAATTATATATACCTATCCTATACTAATAATTACCCTAATTACTAATAATTACTTAGGTAATTATTATAATTATTTAATTACTAAAATATAAATTATATAATTATAAAAACTAGTTTAATAATATATAGATAGATCAATTATATTATAAGGAATAATTTAATTAATTTTTAATATAACTTAATTATATTAATTATTAATTAATATATTATTAAATATAATACTTTTTTTATAATTTATATAATATTACTTAGAAATTATTATATACTCTATATTTTTCTATTAATATAAATTTTTTACTTTAATTAATTTATTATAATTAGGAAATAATTAAAATATTATATATTAAAAGCTTTTATTTAATAAAATTATTTATATTAACTATTAAGTAATATTTTATAATAATTCTTATAATTCTATTTTTCTTATTTAAGTCTACCTTAGTTATTACTAAGGGAAAAAGACCTAAGACCTTTAATAAAAATAAAAATATTATTATAGAGAAAGTAAAGGAATCTAGTAGTAAAAATAATAATAAGAATAAAAGAAATAATAAGAAAAAACAAAATATTACTAATCTTAAATATAAAAATAAGTAATTTATAAATATTATTAACTATATAGCAAAATAACTTAAGATCTTATAATAATAAATACTTTAAAATACTAAATTATAATAATTTTATATTATTATTAATATTCTAAGAAAAAAATAGATTAAATTAGCCTAAATTTATAAAAAATATTTAGAAGATCTTAGTAGCTTTATTATTAAAACTAAGAACCCTAGAAAAATTATTAAACCTAAAAAATCTTAGATATAAAAAAAAGATTTTAATAATTTTTAAAAATAATTAATTTAAATTAAAAATTATTAAGTTATATATCTATTTACCTTTATAGGCAATAAATAACTAAGAATTCAATATATTATAGAAAAATTAAAAAAAAAATCTATAAAATCTATAGAAAAATAACTTAAGAACTATATTATTATTCTCTAGGATTAAATTAATTTAATAATCTAATATTTATTTAATAACTTTAATAACTTTGAAAAAAAACTTATAGAATAATATAGTATAATTAATAAAAAATAAGTAATACTATAAGTCCTTGAGAAATTTATATAAAAAAAATTATATACTAACTTCCTTGCTGACTTTAAGTATTATACTATAAAACTCTACTAAATAAAAAATATTTTAATTAATAAATTCTATAAATAACTTAAGAAACCTATCTAAAATAAAATATATTAACTTCTTAAACCCCTAACCAAATTTAATAAATATATAGCCTATATTATTAAAGTTAATAATAAATAATTTAAATATTAATAATAAAAAAACAATAAATATAAGATTATCCTAAATATTAGTATAAAATAATAATATAAACCTATTATCTATAGTATATACCTAGGACCTATAGAACTAAGAACTATATAAAAATAGGACTTCTTTAATATTATTTATTATAATTATAAAAAAAAGGAATACCTTAGCTATAACTATAAAAGATCTTAAATTAATTAATAGTTTTAATTTATATTAAAAGATAAAATATTAAGTATAATTACCTAATAAACTAAAAGTACTTTAAATTATATAATATAATTAAAAATATAAGATCTTAAATAATAACCTATACTTAAAAGGAAATCCTATATAAATATAAAATATATCCTTACTATAATTTATAAAAATAATCTAAAACTAAATAATATATTCCTTATACTTAACTAAAAATAAGACCAATATATCACCTAATCCTATTACTAAAGAGAACTAGATATATTTTATATTTACCTATAGAATTTAAAGAAAGCTTAAGAAATAGGACTCCTAATAAACTATAATAATATAAATACTAATAATATTCTTAAGAAATAGTAGGAAATCTTAATCTAAGACAAAAATAGTATCTTATAATAGAATATAAAGGAAGAAATATATAATAAAAAGCTATAATAAAACATAGGCCTAAGTAGGAATATTTATATTCTAGCCTGCTAGTAAGCATAAAAAATATAGCTAAAACCAATTTAACTTAATATAAATAATAAAAGACTAGCTTAAGATTACCTAGAATATAATAATTTAATATAATTTTATTATTTTAGCTATAATTATAGAATCTACTTATAGAAAAAAAAAATAATAAATGCTTTTTTATTAAAATAAAAAATACCTTACTAAAATCTACCTATAATTATTATTATAAAAATTATTTTATTATAGCCTAAAGAAAAAAATATAATAATATTATAATTATTTTCCTATTAAAAAATACTTTAGACTATAAGAATAAAGATTAATAAGACTATTTAAACCCTAACTATGATATTTATAGCCTATAAAAAGCCTAAAATTAATATTAACTTATTAAATTTCTATTAAAAAACTTATAAAGTCTTCTATAGAACTAAAGCTATAGGAGTAATATAAGTAAATACTTATAAAATTACCAAAAGAATTCTTATAAAAGCCTCTATATATAACTATTTTTATTATTAAAAAATAATTAAAAATAGAAATCTAGATTAAAGGAATATAGTATATTATATTAGTAAATAATAAAGCTAAATTTAACTATATTAATTGTTAAATAGTTAATAAATTAAAACTATTATAGAAAATAAAAATTAATTTTTATATTATATATAATCTCAAAAAAGTAATATTTAAATATAATAATAGTATTATAGATAAAGAGTTTAATTATCTTAAAATCTTTATTTATAGAAAAAATAAAGGAATTAGCTTTAATATTATAAATACTAGAAACTATAATATTATTTTAGGATATCTATAGCTATATTAATATAATCCTAATATCTACTAGTATATTAGCTAGGTGTAAGTATTTCCTAAGTATGATATAGCTAGTAATATTTCTGATAATAAAAGATTTTATATTCTTAATCCTAATTAAGTAAGGAAATAATATAATAATATAATAAATATATTACTATCCAAAGGAATATTATATAAATATAAAAATAATTAAAAATAATAATAGCAAAAAATAATAATCTATATATATATATAATTTTAATAATTTAATTCTAATTTTAAGAAAATAAAGATAGTAATAGTAAAAGATTAACTAAAGAATATACTACTAAAATACTAAATTTATAAATAATTATTTATTAAAGAACTTAAAATAAAATTACTTAAGTTTAATTAGTAAGATTATAAGATTATATTAAAAGAAAGAACTAATATTTAGTTTTACCTTATTTATAATTTTAATTAAGTATAGCTTAATACCTTAAAAAAATATATTAAAAATATACTTAAGAAAGAATATATTTATATTTTAAACTCTAAAGTTAATTACCTTATTATATTTATTCTAAAAAAAAATAGAAAATTATAACTTATTATAAACTATTAATAACTCAATAAAAACACAATTAAAGATTAAATCCTTTTATCTTTAATTAATAAAATAAAGGATTAATTATATAGTATGAATATTTTTATTATATTAGATCTAAAAGGAGCCTATAATCTAATTTATATTAAAGAAAGATATAAATAAAAAACCACTTTCTATACTAAATTTAGATTATTTAAATATTTTATTATATCTTTTAGACTTATAAATATCTTTATATTATTTTAATAAATAATTAATAATATTCTTTATAAATATCTTAATATCTTTATTATTTACTATCTAGATAATATCTTAATTTTTTCTAAAAACAAAAAAAAATATAAAGAATATATCTATAAGATCTTAAAAGCCTTTTAAAATAATAAATTTCTTATTAAATCTAAGAAAAGTAAATTCTATACTATAAAAATCAAATTTCTAGGCCATATTATTTCACTTAATAAAATTTATATAAACTCTAAGAAAATTATTATTATTAAAAATTAAAAATCTCTTAAAAATATAAAAAAAGTATAAGCTTTTCTAGGATTTATAAATTATTACTAAAAATTTATTTAAAACTTTAATAAAATTACTATATTTTTTATAAAACTTACTAAAAAAAGAAATACTTTTACTTTTAAGAATAAAGCCTAAAAAGCCTTTAAAAATATATAAAATATAATTATTATAGAACCTATATTAGCCATATTTAACCTAGAATAACCAATTAAGCTAGAAATCAATTCTTTAGATTTTACCTTTAGTACTTAGATTAGGCAAAAGAATAAAAATAGCCTATTATACTTAATTATCTTCTATTTTTATAAACTAAATAAAGTAGAATTTAATTATCCTATCTATAATAAAAAATTCTTTATTATAATTAATACCTTTAAAGAATTTAGGTATTATCTCCTAGACAAAAAATATAAAATTATTATATTTACTAATTATAAAAATATTTTTTATTTTATAATAATATAATAATTAAGTAATAGATAATTTTATTATATTAAATATTTTTCCAAATTTAATTACTATATTATCTATATTAAAGAAATTAAAAACAATTATATTAATATAATTAGCTATAAACCCAATTACTATAAAGAAAAGTCCTAAATAAAAAAACAATTTCTATAATTCTCCCTTAATAGTACCTTAGAATAAGCCCTAATTAGTAGAATAATAATTAAAATAAAGAAATTAATTATTATTATCTATATTAATAAACTATCAAAATAAATATAGACTATATAGATACCTATCTAATAAGTAAAATAAGAAAATCTATTACTAAAAAAAATTAAAAAATATAATTAGAATTTTCCTAAGAAAAAATAAATTAATTTATTTTAAGTTCTAGAAGAATATTAAATAGACCTATTAAGGGAAATCTATAAATACCCCCTATATAAATACAAAGAAATTAATAAAACCCTTAAATAAATTAAATAAATATTTTCTTTTAATAATATAAAAAAAAAATTAAGAAAATATATAAAAAATATAGCTTTTATTAATACTCAAAGAAACTATAATATAAACCCTATAGAAAACTATAGCTAATACTTATAGTAAAAAGATCTTAGGAATTAATTATAATAGACTTTATTATAAACCTCTCCCTATTAATAAATCTATTAATAAAAGTATATTATAATAATATTTTTATTATTATTAATTACTTTATAAAAGTATTATATTATTTTCTTTATTAAAAAGCAATAAAAAAAAACCCTTTTATATACCTTTTCTTTAAATATATTATAATAATATATAAACTATTAATAAAGATTATTTTAGATAAAGAATAACCTTTTATATCAAAATTCTAGCAAAGCCTAATATACCTTATAGGCCTTAATTATAAACTTAATACTATATTTAAATTTTAAATTAATAAATAAACTAAATAATAAAACTAAAAAATAAAATAATATTTATACTATTATATTAACTATAAATAAATAAACTAAATCAAAAAGCTATTAATAGCCTAACTTATTTATAATACTTTATATAACTATAACATAAAAACTACCTTTACTAATATTAACTTTAGCTTTATTTCTAATACCTATTAAACACTAATAAAAAGTATTATCTAAGTAAAAGCTATAATTAAATCAAATAAACTATAAGAATTATATAAAAGAATAAAAATGGAACTAGAATTTATAAGAAATAGTATAAAATAATACTATAATCTAAAAAAGCTAAAAAAACTAATCTTTTTAAAGGAAAATATAGTCTATTTAGTAATAAAAAACCTTACTTTAAAATAATAAAATAAAAAACTAGATTTTATATAAATTAGCCCCTACCCCATAAAATAAAAAATATTAAAAAATAACTATAAATTAGACTTACTAAAAAATATTAAGGTCTATCCTATCTTCTATATTTTACTACTAAAACCTAGCAATAGTATTTAAGTTAATATAAATTTTAAATATAACTTAAAAATAAAGAATCTTAAAAAATAATAAAAAATTAAGAAAATCCTTAAGTAAAGAATAAAAAATAAAAAATTTAAGATTAAGTAGAAAAGCTATAAAAAAATAATATAAAAATCTACCAAAAACCTTATATATTACTTAAAAATACTAAAATAATTTCTCTAACCTTAATTATTACATACACACACACATTTATATTAAACACATTTTTTATTCTATAATATAAAAAGCTTTCTTATTATTTCTAGGCTTTTTAATACTATATATAGTAATTACTACCTTTACTAATCTTACTAGTTCTCTTACTCTACCTTTTTATATATTTTTTTAACCTATTTTTAAATCTTTATTATCTAAGTATTATAATAAGACTTATAAATCTCTTAAGTAAAGTCCTTTTACTTATTAATATTTCTATTAAGCTAATAAATATAGGGATTATAGATAGCTATAATTATATCTAATATCTCTATTTATTTCTTAAGGAAGGCTTTTTCCTATTTATTAGAGTAATTATATAATAATATAAATAATTTAAATTTAATAAGCTATATCTAGTTAAAGAAAGAAAATTAAAAAATTTTAGTCTTAAAAGCCTTAGATAGGATTTTCTATTGGATAAAGGTATAATATTAATAAGGCTAGGCCACCAACCGAATGCAAAGAGTGCCTATAGTATATATTATATAAGGCTATTTAGGTTATCTAATTATTATATATCTAAGAAAAGGTATTATAATTTTAGATAATATTGATTATATATTAAAGCCAATTAGTCTTAGTAAAAGAAGTTATTTAAAGTAATAAAGAGCTAATTTTTCTATAATTACTAAGTATAAAGTTTAAGAAGATTAAGTTATTTATTTTTTTAATTAAGGCAAAGATTTTTATAACTAAATCTATTATTAAACCCTATTTATATACCACCTTTATGGCCTAGTTCTTAGATTATCTGGTTGAGCCTATAGCTTGTTTTTTTTTTTACTAGAAATAAATTTCTCTAAAAATACTAAAAAAAAAATTCTTATAAATAATACTTTAATTAATAATATCTAAAATACTCCTAACCTAAGTATTTACTATAGCCTAAGACTCTAAATACTCTACCTTATCTAAAGTATTTATAGATAAAAGACCTTTTTAAATTATCTTTTCCTCCTTTACTTTTAATTAATATTTTTATTTTTATAAATAAATTAACTAAGCTAAAACTTTATTTAAAAATATTTAAGTAATAAATATGGCTTTTTTAGCCTCTTTTTCTACTTTTTCTAAATAATCTAATTTTTTATTTAAATTAAATACTAAAAAATATAATTAATTATCTATAAAAATAAAAAATCTAGTAAAAAAGAATAAAGTATTCTTATAAGTATTAATAGTAATATTAAATATATTATAATTATAATTATAGCAAATATATTTACTATAATAAAAAGACTTTATTACTATTTAGTAATAAAAGTCCTTAGAAAGATAAAAAAAATAAGATATAATATTATAACTAAACTTTATAATATTATTAATAAGATAAGTATAATATTATATAGATCTACTAAATATATTATTAATATAAAAATAATTACAAATTTAAATTAATACCCACAATAAAAAAAACAAAAAAAAGCTAATTATTATAGTCTTAGAAATAAAACTAATAAAGGAAAAATATTATATTATAACCTATATATATCTAAAATAATAATAAAAAATAAAATACTTAATTATATCTTATAGTATAAGGTATAAGCCTATTCCTATATATTAACTAATTATATATACTTACCTTATACTAATAATTACCTTAATTACTAATAATTACTTAGATAATTACTATAATTACTTAATTACTAAAACATAAACCATATAATTATAAAAACTAATTTAATAATATATAGATAAATTAATTATATTATAAGGAATAATCTAATTAACTTTTAATATAATTTAATTATATTAATTACTAATTAATATATTATTAAATATAATACCTCTTTTATAATTTATATAATATTATTTAAAAACCATTATATACTCTATATTCCTCTATCAATATAAATTCTTTACTTTAATTGGTTTATCACAGTTAGGAAGTGACCAGAACGTTACATTTGGCACTTAAATTATTGGATCCTACAATAATAAAAGCTAGGCAAAGAGGGGCATAGATATATCTATAATATTAAATTAATAAAAGAAAGTCGTTTGCCCAAATGAATGAGCTAGAAGCGAAATCTCTGATCAAAACTATCGGGGGAGATTATTCATATTCAACGATTCTATTCTCCATTCTGCGCCATGGTATGACTTTTCAATTCCTTTATACTCGACATCTCAAAAAAAGTGGTGTGATTGCGATGTGTCCAGCACTCGGCGGCGAAAGCTTCATCAAATAAAGAACATAAAAGAAGCATTCATTTCCTGTATCAAGTGGTTTATCTTTGAGGCTCCATGTTATTTGTTTCTCGTCGCCATGGCTGTAGGAGTATTACGACAACAGATTGAAGATCTGTCAATTGAGGCCAGTACACAACTTACGGGCAATCGTTGAGCTACAAATAAGGAACCAAATGTTGCTAGTACAGTCATAACATTTATGGGCTTACATAACATAACATCTTCCTTTGCGTAATAAACAAATGTGGGCAATGTTTTCCGAGTGCAACCAGTCAGCTGCGTTGGATTAAATTTGGCTGTTCCTCCCTTCCACATTACTTGTTTCTGTGCAAACCTCCAGTGTCACCAGTGTCATGAATCGCGTTGGGAACAGCCCTTTCGACACTCTCTGGAAGCTTTTCCTGCAGCTTCTTGGGGACAATGGAAGCGTTTCCTCCGTCCTTGGCGTGGGTCTTATTGGTGGATTGGCCAGGCTCGGATCCGGTGGGATGAATCTGGAAACACTCATCAGTGGTTGTTCGACATCTATCCATATCGACATACAGAGTCAGGGAGGCGCTCCTCCGTCTGCTGGGTCATATTTTCTTGCATTCTTTTAGGGACCTTGGAGTCTCCAGTGGCATGAGAGATTCCCTGGCCTTGTTCATTCTGGAGGAATTCCGACATGATGGTGATTGAGTTCGGTGGATCAATGAGAATGTTCATTTATTTGTGGGTGAACAACACAAAGTCGTCGAAGCGCAAGTTTTTATGTTTTACGGGGCGATGGATGAAATCACATGCAAGTAACAATACTAGTAAACTCTGTCGAATCACAGTGTCATACATTCATCCATGGATGGCACATGTAGTCATCATTACGTCGACACGTGGCAATCAAGAAGTTCCGAGATTCCGGAACCAGCATGAGAAAACTATGATCGAAATCTAAACAAGCTTCATCGCCCTGATTAAACATCCATTAGAAGTATCATTTCATATTACTCACCAAAATCCCGACTTGAGCGGCGCTGAGATTCTCCACCACGCGCTAGAGGCGCCACGTTTTGTATGACGTCCTTTACTATTCTGGGTGGCCAATTATGTGCGCACAGCAGCTCGGGCGGATAAAATCAAAATGAATCATCATGCTGCAGCGCTAATTCCAATCCGATAAGCAACACTGAGCAACCACTCTTGGTCGGTAGTCACGGAATGCGCCATGAGCATCAATATTTGTACCACGGCACAAATTCAGGAGTAGCGCAGAGGTAGGCGCCTGCGGCTAAAATCTACTCCTTTCATTCGTGTCTCAAACTGCTTGAAAATACTACGTCGCAAACTCAACGGCACCATCTTCGATTTACCTCGGATAGTTTCGGATTTGGGTGCTTCGTGCAATAACCTTATGATCATCAATTAATCCCTTGAGAAATATTTTTCTTTCTACAATGTTAATGATTAGAGATGGCCATGACATGCTGCTCCAACACAGCCTCCTAAATATTTATCACCAATCCAATCCCCTATTCTCCTGAAATGAATCCCATTTTATGTGTCTTTTCTTTCAACAATAAATTCACTCACATCATCTACTCGCTTGATTCATTCTGCCCAATTTCTGTACCTCACCCCAGTTTTTTATAGGCCTAAATTGCACTGCAATTTCAATACCGGTACAACGCCATCAGTCTTCCTGTTAACTAGACAGTGCATTTACGCTGAGAAATTTGCATTGTCGAGATGATTTTAAAAGTATCTCTATATGTGCCGGCCGCCTAAAAAAGCAAGTCATATTCACAATTTGTCAAACAACGAGCCACGATTGAGGCGATAAACAATCTCGTTGTCCCACACAGTTGTACCGGTATTTTGTCGATGCTCCGTGTTTATGAACTTGGGCCATTTGGGATTAGATCCCACTCGCGGTGGATTGATCTTACCGAATGGGGCTAGACTAGATTGTCCCTATTGTCGCGTCGCGTCGCGTCGCGTCGTGGATGTGCTACCCTATACTAATACTTGTCTGAGATGAATTTTCATAACACAGGACGGAATAATTTCTAACCATTTGATATAGGAAATTTTACAGTGTATTAATTGAATAACATACCAATCTCCAAAATAAACTACAGGTTAACTTCATCTATTGTCGTAATCTCCAGGACCAGGGGTACTAGTCCTTGGGTTTTGACCCTTGGGTCTCATTTGTCGGATTAAAAATAGTCAAGAAGAGATCTAAATCTCAATACCCAATGGCAAATTGTAAATCTCATACAAAGAAAATAGCGGGTTTAACTAGTCTATAATCATTAATTACAAAGCTTCAGTTGCCTCAAAACTGGCTAATTGATAAATCGTTTGCAGCCACGTACGGTCATAACTTGAGGATGCCTGCATAATGTTGATTTGGTTAAAGTTGTTGGTAAAGGCATACTCATATATCTTCCGACTCCATATTGTGTACCTCGCGACTTCCTGCAGGGCCGCACTCTTCCATGTAGAGATCGTATATGCCGTCTTCGGACACCATTTCATCACGATAAACCCACCTGGACTCGCCGCGGAACCCTTCCGTTAGACCAGTAACGGTACCCTTGCACAGTCCGTCATGGCTCATCATGGATTTGAAGACTTGGGCAATTGCGATTGCTCCTCCACGGGGTATGACAACTTGATTTGCAACCATGCTGGCGCAAATTCCAAAAATGAGCTGTAATCCAGTCAAGGAGAACAGAATAATGTGTAGATAAACCCAGTGTTCAACATCAATCTGTGTTCCCATTGTGGGCACTGTTCCATTGACACTTAGGGTGGGGTTGGATTGTGCAATAATTGAAACCACACCAATGGCAAATCGCGAAATTAGTAACTCCATGTTTGTTGCATTTCCCGCCACTGGAGTGCCATACACGGATTCAGCTGGATATACTTGGTATTGCACTTCTGAGCTATTGGAGAACGACGGGTCGTACCCTTGAAGCGCAATGGCATTAGAGGCCAACGATCGCAGCCCAAGCCCAATCTCATGCTCAGGAAGAGTGGCATTGATAGCAGCACCAACTGTTGAATTGCAGCTGTAGTACCATGGATCCCTCTTTGAAACTTCAAATGCCGTGATAGTGGTACACCCTTCACCACAGTTTACGGAGGTATTTGTCATAAATATGGTTTGGTTCACTCGACCCTGGAAAGGAATGCGTATTGTTTCTGAATCGTTGTCGGTCGTTACCACAATGACGTCCTGAGTACCATTTCCTCCCTGACTGACAGGCTTGCTGGTACAAACCACTGACGATTTGACGCTGCGGGAAGTAATGACAACAGCATCCATGTCCGAACTTGTTGATAACTCTGTACTCTTCTCATGGAAGATATACTGGCATTCTTCGAGATCGCAGAATGTCAAGGGATCTGAGGTTTCCCAGAGGTCTCCTGGCTGTGGCATATTCTCCGTATCGTTGGTTGTAAAGGCTAGTGACAAAAAGCCATAACTACCGAGATTTAGTCATGTCTAATGTGCCTTTCTCTGATTTCTTACCTATTTGCTGTGTACTGCTGGGAACTGAGCGATACGGGGTGGTTAGATTTGACGACAGTTGTCATTTGAATCGACGACATGTCTGGTATAGTGATGTTGCCAGTTGACACAAGCAGAGCCGATTTATCGGCAGTATTTACTGAATAACACAATCCCATCATGGCAAGGGCTACTTGAGATCCCTGTTGATGGTTAATTTAGACTCGCTGGAAACGTAATTGGAGACACACCAGTGCTATCATGGTCCATCCAAAAACGGCCAAGTGGATTGAGAAGCGGCGTGTTATCCTCGCCAGAAGAATACTAGATATGATACCCTCTGATTGAAGAATCAAATCGATCTGGACTTTCCATCAACATCACCGAAACGTGTCAAATCAGACATGGACCCACTTTTTTGATCGATCGAGGACGTCGGCTCAACACCCACCAGCGTAAATCTTCCATCATTGCATCAAGACTTGTAATGATGGAAATGCTGAGAGCAATAGAAAGCCCAGTGATCAAAGCATTGAATTCTCGTTTTGTCGCTCTTGTCATGACTGGATACTCTCCATAATTCACCAGAACGCCATAAATACCCACCACAATGGCCAAGGTGATTAGCCATCTTAGAAAGACCTTGGTCAAAACCCTTTTCATCGACTTTTTAGTGGCACGCAGACCTCGGAATCGCCTCTCTTTCACGAGCATGCCATGGTGCGAAGCCACCGATGGTGAAGGCGGTACGGACGATGCATCTGACCAGTTATTTAGTTAGCTCAGTGTCGAGCTCAAATTGACTGTGAGGGTAAATAACCTTCGAATCGCTTGAAGTTGTTCTTCATCGTAAACTAGTCATTATGCGGTTTTAGGAAGCGTGACCACACTCCAATTGAACAGAAGACCTTTTTTCCCTGTTTTGTTTCGAGAGAAGCAGAGTGACACTGGTTGTGCACGGGGACTGACTCAGTATTGTTATTCAACACGTATTGGCACTTGCACAGAGTTTCGCGCACCGCCCCTAACAGCGTCCGTGACCTCACGGTAATTTCCTGAGATGACACTGGGGCTAGATTGAACCTGACCAACCATCTTGGCCAGTGCTATCGAGGCCAATGAGGTACCGAGAATGCACTTGGCAAGGTTGACTTCGTATGCATGGACCATGCCAATGCAACATGGGGTCGCCATTCGCCCGGGAGTCTGCGGTAAAGTTAGATGGAGTGGGCCAGAAATTGCGCCCAGTGTCAATCTTGCCTGTTCTGTGCAAATGTGTCCGTTGAATGGCCCATAATGTAAGCTATGTCAAAGCTTAAAATGTTAAAATCCATTCCAGTTCTCCCCATTGGATCTCTCGCATAGTTGGATCATGGATGCCTCGGATTTTGGCTCGCTCCCGCTCCCGCTCCCGGTGCGTTGTGAGTATTGCCTTATCTAGATGCGAAATGGATTCGAGGGTACCAAGGGCAGATCACACCCACTTCAATCGGGGACGTGAGGTATTTTTTATCCACTATGGGGGCAGTATAAAGAAGGGTGGGTGATGGATGATGCTAAATGCGGATCAAAGTGAGGGGAGATTGAAGGGATGGAACCTGGGTGTGATCTCATACTGCCGGGACCATTTACCCCAAGATCGACTTATTGGGAGCATGAGGATCAAAGATGATGCCTCAATACAAGCTACGCAAACAGTGTGCAAGATGACCTGACGGTTGTTATGAATCCATCGTGATTATTTAGACACTGGAAGCTCAGATAATGCAATGGCAAAATGGACGCAACCAGTAAACCAAACTGCATGATATCAGATCCTGCCATTCGCGGCCCGGCATAAGGTTCCCTCACAGTGAGCTATTCGCTAGGCGGGCTGTCCAGCGCACCATCGAACCTTTATGTAGGTAATAGGCACACCTAGTACGCGGACACCGAGCAGTATAACAGGCCGAACCCGGGGACTAGCATGCAAGCTTGCGTCCTACTCGACCCAACTACTAGTTCTGACACACTTGGGTGTGTGTTTGGCCTGGATGCGATTGACCTGGAATCCCCTGCGCGGTCGTAAAGAGAACCAGCATTGCACGGAAACAGATACAAGAATAAAAAGAAAACAGGCCCTTGCACTTACAGCAACGCAGTTTAATTATACTTGTCGTTAGTCTTCATTGTAGCACTATTCTCTAGCAGTAGCCGTACAACAGCTTCTCGCCTTCCAAGTCGTCAATTTAGATTGCTAGGATTCTAGACCAACGGTTGATTCAACCGTATTTTTCCATCTCACAGTAGGGGTTAGCCTGTGGAAAATGTGCCACTTCGAAATAAATGGAGTACAGCATATGAGCGCGTAGAACGACATCGAACTTATCGGCCAACCTCAACACAGCGAAGCGCAACGTCTCTACCAGTCAGAGGAGCTGCACTTGCGAAATCCCACCCGCTTCTACACTTGGTGAAATGAATGATTGCCCGATATGTTTCTGTTGATAACGCAGATTACGTCGTCTCGTTCTTATGGCCTACTGGAGAAAACACTACGGTTCTTTATTACTAATCAATTACTAATATCAATTCATGCAGCATCTCCGCATCGTTGAGTGAAAACTCTCACGGCGGGCTCGCTATTTTTATCGGCATCTCAAGTAAGCCGGCTTCATTTTACAACCTCTCGAAAACCAAAAAGAGAACGTCATCGTAAATGTGCACATCCACATGTCCGGTCTCGGTTCTGAAACCGACGTTTGAGCAACATCATGACGGCTTTGGGGTCCAGAGTGCGCGTCCAAGGATCTCATGGCGCTTTTCGTGCTCTGATAATGAGACACGCAATTGGATGCAAACCTGTTACGAGATTGAAATTTCTATGAATTATGGAGACTGCGGCCAGGTGTTTCAAATCGAGTGTCCTGAGTCCGTTTTGGTGCCGTGGCCCACCCTCGAGGCGTTGAAGTCCCGCGACCGTCGCTTCGTGCGCGTAAGGTGTCGCGGCCATCATTCACTGGTTGATCAGGTTGACGTCTCGTCTGTAACTGAGTGGTCTTCATGGAGCCGTTTGGAGGTGGCCTTACTCGACAAAAACGACTGGAATGGGCGTATGATTACCGTGCAGCAGTCTTGGCCGCTCAACCCTGGTGGTTCTGCCCGCCCGCTGTGCTTCCACAAGGATTTTGCTCTGCCGTCGATCCAGGAAATAATCCGAGCACGGCTTTACATTACGAGCCACGGTTCTTATATCGCGCGCATGAACGGCGAGAAAATTGGCGACCACTGCCTAAGTCCTGGATTTCAAAGCTACCACAAACGGCTACATTATCAGATTTTTGATGTCAAAGACCTTCTCGCGACATCTGGCTTACAGACAATTGAAGTAGAGGTGGCTGCAGGATGGTTCGCTTCCGGGTGGACATGGGCCAAGAAACGATTCATCTACGGTGAGAGCCTCGGTGTATTGGCACAGCTCGAGATTCAGTTTGCAGACTGCACAAACTTGTGGACGCTGAGTACCGACAACAGTTGGAAGGCTTCTACAACCGCCTTAATTAGTAGTGATGTATACGACGGTGAAGTTTACGACCGGCGACTCAACCCAAGTACAGGTCGGGACGATATAACGACTTTCGCAACACAAGAGTCGCTTATTCCAGTTGGTAGGCTCGTCTCTCCAGACGCCCCTCCTGTTAGGGTGGTGGAAAGGATCAAACCGCAAATACTCTTCGAATCAAAGTCTGGAAATGCCATTATCGCTGATTTTGGGCAGAATTTCGCCGGCCGCGTGTGTGTTCGAAAAATCCAAAAACCTGCTGGCTCTTCCATCACCCTTCGTCATGCAGAGGTGATGCAAGATGGCGAGATCGTGCGTCGTCCGTTACGAAGTGCTGAAGCAACTGACATACTGATATGCGACGGGGACGAGATCCTTGACTGGCACCCGAATCACACTTTTCACGGTTTCAGGTTTGTCGAAATTACAGGCTGGAGCCCTGAGGACCTTGACTGCCCTCTCACCGAATCGAGCATTGTTGCCGAGGTTTTGCACTCAAACATGTCACGGACGGGCTGGTTTTCATGCTCCAATAGTCTTGTCAGTCGGTTACATGAAAATTCACTGTGGGGTATGAAAAGCAATTTTCTCAGCATACCCACCGAGTGCCCCTCAAGAGATGAGCGCATGGGTTGGACAGGAGATCTCAACATGTTTGCTCCGACGGCTAATTTTCTTTATGACACGGCTGGTATGCTTGCAAACTGGCTAGATGACTTATATCTTGACCAGATGGAGGATAGCACGTACTGGCGCAAAGGCGTAGTCCCTCTTGTCATCCCGAATTGCTTGCTAAAAACAGATGATACGAGCCACGGATGGGACCCAATGCCCAATGGTGTTTGGGGAGACGCTGCAGTAATGGTCCCATGGGAGCTCTATCGCACTTTTGGTGATATCAGGATCCTTTCGAAGCAATACGGCAGCATGTTACAGTACCTAGATCACGGAGTACCCAGAGGTGAGGATGGCCTTTGGGATCCAGATCAGTGGCAGTTCGGTGACTGGTTGGATCCTCGGGCGCCCCAGAATGATTCTGGTAGAGGAACGACTGATGGCACTTTTGTGGCTGACTGCTTTCTTGTTGAGTCAACGCGGATTGTCGCAGAAGTGGCCAATTTACTTGCCAACTCGGCAGATGCGTCTCAGTTCAGAGACGCACATGTAACTCTTGTCCAATCGTGGAGAAAAAAATATCTATCCGAAGCTGGGTTAGTGGTTCCGGATACTGCCACAGCTTTATCACTTGCTTTGTCGTTTGGATTGGCTTCAGACTCTAAACAGGCACTATCTCGCCTCTGTCGGACAGTCCGCCTTCACGATTTCAAGATCACAACGGGATTTGTGGGAACTGCCTTTCTACCCCAGGCCCTTACTCGTAACGGCGCAGTCAATCTGGCATATGCCATGCTTTTCCAGAAGCAATACCCTTCGTATCTGTACCCTGTTACTATGGGTGCCACGACAGTTTGGGAGCGTTGGGACAGCATGCTCCCCGATGGGAGCGTGAACCCTGGGTCCATGACGAGCTTCAATCATCATGCGCTCGGAAGTATCGCACATTGGCTGCACGTCGATGTGGGTGGCCTTGAGGTAGTTGAACCTGGTTGGAAAGTATTTAGAGTGAAGCCAAGGCCTAGCAAGGAACTAATGTGGGCGGAAACAATATTTGAGTCAAGGTACGGACGCATTGAGTTGAAATGGACGCTGAAGGGAAACGACTTCCGCTTGACCCTACGTGTACCTCCGAACTCTAGTGCCATAATTAACATGCCAGAGGATGGTCAAAAGGAGCGACGTGTTGGATCGGGCCAGTACGCTTTTGCTTGTTGTTTTGTACAGACGGAGTGGCCACCAAAGGCAATGCTCCCACCGTGGGGGAGAGCAGAATTTTAGTAGAGACGTCGAGAAGAATTTATGATAAGATTGGCTCTCTTGAGAGTTATATCTTGAAAGGTCTAACAAACTCATGTGACGATCTGTATACCTAAAGAGGCGTCTGGCTTTAGGAAGATATCAGCACTCTGTCTTTTCAGTGGCCTGACGCTTCATAATGTCCACTTTGGTCTCCTCCTTAACTTGTTCGGCAATTATCACACGCTTTTGCTTGTCAAAAAGGCCATCAACTTCCTCAAGACTCAACCCTCGGGTTTCGACCCAGATCGAAAGTACCATGACGATCATCAACACGTCGAAGCAACCATTAACCATGTAAAACTTCCACCCTATAGCCTGAAGACCAAACGGAACAGCCATGGCCACTAAAAGACCACAGCATTTTGTGGTAAAAGTATAGATGGCCATGCCCACACCTCGTATTTCAAAAGAGAGAACCTCTGGTGGGTACAAGACGGTCAAAGGCGTGATGCCCCAACCATAAGCAGCATTATACAAGAATATAATAGCAATGGTGCCATAGATGCCAGAGGTGTTGCCAGATGTTCCATACAGTTTCGTTAGCCCGCCAAAAATGAACATGAACGCAACTTGCAATGCCAAACTAAAAGTACATAGCCATTTACGACCTAGGCAATCAGCATACCAGGACGCAACAACGGCGACGACCAAGGTCCAGGAAGAGAGGATGACATTGATTTGGAGCTGCGTGGTGGGGCTCTCGATGCCAGCACCCGTAAGCATGTCTCCAAAATAAAAGGTGATGATGTTTGTCCCTGGAAGCATCACAATAGCTGAGAAGGTGGCAGTAATAAGTATGCGCATCCGATTCGATTTCTTGGAGAGGGACTCGAGCAATGACATGCTGTGTTCTCTTTCAAAGGCAATCGTATCCGCAATCTCGCGGTGCTCGACTTGCACTTTCTCGAGGTTTCCATCGTTAACGATGCTGAGGATTTCTAGAGCCTCCTCATGGCGGTCTTTGCTGATGAGCCAGCGGGGAGATTCAGGAACAAACTGGAGCATGACAAAGCAGGCGAGACTGGGTGCGGCCTGGAGTAAACTCGGAATGCGCCACGCGTATGTAGACTCAAGATTCTGCGTCTAGAGTTGGATGGAAGGTTAGTAGTCACTCATTTGCTCATGTAGCTTATCTCGACTTACTCCGTAGCAGACACCAGCTGCTATCAAGGTGCCCACGCCCCAACAGGCGTAGTACAGACCCAGAGCAAACGCTCGATAGTCAACTGGGGTAGTCTCGGCCACTAGCGTCGGAGCGGCCGTCTGTGCCAAACCCATTCCTCCGCCGACGATGAATCGGCCAACAATAAACATGGCAATGTTTTGAGCTGAGCCTTGAATGACGCCGCCAATCAATGTCAAAAGCGCCGACCAATACACTGATTCCTTACGTCCTCGCCAATCCACGATAAGGCCGGCAAAGGGTGAGAGGGCGGCACCTCCGACGTACGAAATGGCTGTATTGAGCGACTTCGACGTGGTCGTCAGAGTGAAGTAGCTGGTGTAACTAGGCATAACATTGAGACTGCCCATTAAAGAGCTGTCAAAGCCGACAAGCTAGATGAAGATGAGCGATCATTCTCAACCAGAGTCCCGCCCGTGGAAAAAAAGATCAACGCACGACTGAGTCCACCACTGATACTGCAATCAAACATGCCACAAGCCATTTCTTGTCGCGTGGAACGAAGCGCGAGAGCTTCCGAGGAGCCATTTTTGTCTGCAGTTTGCCGGTCGCGCACAGCAAGGTTGAGGTGGGAGACAATCTGAATTGTTATCAAGTAGCTTGAGCGACGCCACACCTATTTATGGCCGACCGCCGCGCGGTCCAAGGTGTGATGAGGGATAACACAAAGTAGAGGTTGATCAGCTTGAGCTTTGTCTGGGGTCTTATCCTCTTCGCCAAGTACATCAATTGAGATTGAGGCAGTGATTGGCACGTCTTATCACCGCATTGGATGAAGGCGGGGTAACTTCCTTGAAGGTGTCGTCCACCGAGGTTCCTATCCAGCCAGCCCCTGCTAGTAGCTTGAACTGCAGGTCAATGTTATCGTTGGTGTTGCTTTGCGGATGGATGTTTCTTTTTTCGCGCGACTTTCTTGTGATTCGCACTTGTTTTTAGTGTTTGAAAAAAAAATTGTGATGGAGATGATGTAATCTCAAGTTTAAAATTTTTTCTTACAATATTTTCGCGTAAAAATGGCAAAGAAAAACTGCTCATTAACAGATGCCTGAAAATCCCGACCACCCCAGCTTTCACCGCGAACTAATCCATATAGATTCGTAAATGGGGTACGTCTGCGCTACTTTTGCAGGAACGTGACCCTAGCGCCGTTGCGGGGTGGGATTTTCACAGTGACACTGGAACTCTGATGATACTCTACCAGGGGTCATTGTCCAATGGCGCCTTGCCGTTATTGGGGGCACTCGGTTTTTAAGGGCCCTTGATGAGCACGCGTTCTGTCAAGAGAGGGGAAGATGGAATTTCTTACGGCACTATAATAAGACATAGGTCACACCAGAGTGGCAAGGGAGCGGTTCGCGAGAGACACGATAGGGCCTAAAAAAAAAAGGAAAAGAACCCACCATGCCGTTGCTCCCGGAAGACTACCTGCAGCGCGTCTATGCAGGCGTGCTTGGCAAGCTGGTTGGCGTGTATCTCGGGCGCCCGTTCGAGAACTGGACATACCAGGAGATTCAGGCCAAGCTCGGCGACATTGAGTACTATGTGCACGACAAGCTGGACGTGCCGCTGGTTGTGATTGACGATGACGTGTCGGGCACTTTTGCCTTTGTCCGTGCGTTGGAAGAGCACGGCGCGCGTGCCGAGCTCTCGTCCGAGGAGATCGGCAAGACATGGTTGAATCAGGTCATTGAGGGCCGCAGCATCTTCTGGTGGGGTGGGAATGGCATCTCGACCGAGCACACGGCGTTTCTCAACCTGAAGCACGGCATTGCGGCTCCTCTGAGCGGCGCCGCCAGCACCAATGGCCGCACCATGGCCGAGCAAATCGGCGCGCAGATTTTTATCGACGGCTGGGCCATGGTCGCCCCGGGAAATCCAGCCCTGGCCGCGCAGCTCGCCGAAGCGGCGGGCCGGGTGAGCCACGATGGCGAGGCTGTCAACGCTGCAAAGCTGTGGGCGGCCATGGAGGCGGAGGCATTTGTATCCAAGGATATCAACCACTTGCTGCAAGCCGGTCTTCAGGTCATTCCGGCTGATTCGCTCATTGCGCGAATGATTGCTGACGTCCGAGAGTGGGCGCACCAAGAGAGCGACTGGAGAAAGACGCGCCAGAGAATCGAAGACAATTACGGCTACGACAAGTACCATGGCATCTGCCATGTAATCCCCAACCACGCAATCATGATTATGACCTTGCTGTACGCAGGTCACGATTTTCACAAAGCCATGCTCATCATCAATACGTGCGGCTGGGATACCGATTGCAACTCAGGCAACGTCGCGTGCCTTGTCGCTTTGATGCACGGCTTGCCTGGTTTTGAGGGCGGTCCCGACTGGCTGGGTCCTCTGGCCGACCGAGCCATCATCTCAACTGCGGATGGTGGCTATTCCATCAACAACGCCGCTCGCATAGCCTACGACATCGCCAATCTTGGCCACCGGCTATCGGGGCTGTCAGACATTCCGCCGCCCAAAGATGGCGCTCAGTTCCATTTCTCGCTTCCGGGAAGTGTTCAGGGTTTCCAGGCCACAACGCATTCGGACTTGGTCTGCGTCAGCCAGACCCAAGATCGCGGCACAGACAGCCTTGGGATTCACATCAAAGGAATTGGAGAGAACAGCAATGCAGCAGAGATTATGACGGACACCTTTACGCCGTTGGACATTCTCAAGGTTGACCGAAACTACGAAATGATGGCCTCGCCACTTGTTTACCCTGGCCAGCGACTCAGAGCCGATGTGCACGCAGCCGAAAGCAACACTGCAGAGGCAGTTGTATACCTGAGAGTCAAGGCATACAACGAACAGGATGAGTTGGTCACAGTTGACGGTAGTTCCACTGTTTTGACGCCCGGACAAGGGAGCGTTCTGGAATGGACGATTCCTGACAGCTTGCAAAATTGGCCCATTCAACAAATCGGCATTGCTGTCAGCACCACAAAAGGTTCTCTACCTCTCGATGGTGATTTGTTCCTTCACAGCTTACGATGGGACGGTACGCCCAAGATAACTCTCCAACGACCGGCAAGAAAGTCCCAAAGTCTATGGCGCCGGGCATGGGTCAGTTCCATTCACAAGATGCACACCACCATGGGGCCGTCGTTCTTTCTTGCACAAGATAGAGGTGAGGGTATATTGAGTCAGGGTACGCGCGACTGGACCGATTATGAGGTGCTTGTATCAAAATTTGCGGTTCACCTCGGCGGTCCCATGGGTGTTGCGGCTCGAATCCAAGGCCTTAACCGCTACTACGCACTAATGTTCACCAAAGACAATCGTATTGCTTTGGTCAAAGCAGAGGATGAGAAGAGGACAGAGCTCGTCAGTGGTTCCTTCCAATGGGAGCACCATGTTGAGTATAACGTGCGTCTAGTCGTGCAGGGTAACATGATCAGGGGTGAGGTAGGGGGACTGAAATTGTCGGCAGAGGACAAGGACTACGCAGGTGGAGCAGTCGGTTTGGTGGTGACGAATGGATCACTGGCAGCCGATAGCATAGCCATATCTCCGGTCTAGACCAAGGAGCATGCTAAAAAAAAAATGATAAGCATGGTGTCGTTAATTTTCGTTTCAAGAGTGGGGGATATCGCAAATGCATGACGCAGGTAGGTCAGTTTGCTCCACTCTTGGCAGTGTGCCATGGCATGGATGCGTTGTTGATAGAATGAATAATCACTTTGTTCCTGGATCTAATTGAAAAGAAGACACTGAGGTACGTGGCCTTCACATGCTATTTAAAATTAACAGTTATCTGGTCGCAAATAATGGCCAAAATGGCACCACTTCACCGCGCTACAAACAACAATTCCGTCTTGGCATGCTTTGTCGCATTGAAGGATTTACCCTATCCGTGCATGGGTGGGGTAGCTCAGTCTCACTAATGATAATTTGCTTGTAACATAGCTGAGGCATGCCTTACAGGGCGAGACATCAGAGTAACTATCACATAGGCATCTGATAGTTACTCAGGCAAAGACCCTCATTTTAGTGCAAGGACTTATCAAGGCCTCAGCATGCTAAGTTTGATCTGAGTAAATGCCACCCTGTCATTCTGAACACGGTAATGCAAAACCTCGGTTCCCGAGTCTCACTAGGTTGCACTACTTCACATACTGAAAGACTGCTTCAATACCAGTGACGGGCTGTCTCGACTGGCGAAGTCATAAATGGGAGTGATCCAACAACGCCATTGCCATTTACATCATCAGACTGTAGTTTAATCTTTTATTGATTAAGCCATTGATCCGTAATTTATTGCCACAGAAACCCCCCTTCTCTTTCGTTTGTGACAATACGATGACGTCAAGGCCTGTCTATAGGGTAGTGTTTTAGGCTGCTGATCAACTCCCTATAAGCAACCAGCTTGATACGCTGAGCAACACAATAATTATGAAAAATGATAAATGAAAATAGATTTTGTCTTTGGTTGGTTGTGGAAGCCCCTAGTAGTTAGATTAGCTTTTTTTCTTGCAGATACGGGAAGCCCTATCAACACTTTAGAAATGGTGCAGCTGTGGAGCACCGGCACTTCAAATTGCAGGGGCATACTGGAAGCCAATCAGAGCATTAAGGAGACATGGAAAAAACATTCAAACAATCGTTCCATTCTTTGATTCAGTGAGTAGAGTCATGATTTCAATCTTGCTTTTAAGCCCATCTCTAATAATATCTCGTAATTCTTCATGCAAGTGCAGAAAAAAAATCTCCTCTGGGCCAATTTTCGTATAAGTCATCTAAAATTGGTTGCTCGGATCACTCCCCGGCCCACCGATCGCTCGAGCCGCAAATACTACCTAAATCTGGCCAGATATTCGATTGATCAGACAGCAACTTCTGTCTAAATCGTAATTGTTCTCTATTTATCATGCCATTGAAACTGTTTCTTGCTGAATTCTTTGCTCAGAAACTGTCTCTTCAAACTGCCCTGCTAAACACCCCACCTAAAATGATCTTATCAACAGCAACTCCTTTCCGATTGAAGAACTACGTCGTGAATGATGATCTAAAGCCTCAAACGGAGGCGCCAAGAAACTGCGATGCGACAGTGCCGCGTGGATACGACTCGGCACATCAGATGCAATAGGGTCATGGGGCTGAGAGCGGATGTAGATCATTTCCCATCGTATAGATGCGGATGCTATCCGCAAACAACTGTCTCCACAACACTTGTGAGTTTCGCAAGCTTCTATGGTGAGGAACGCGATGGGTGGGACGAGGCCGCCGATGTATGCTCAATCTTCCATTTGCTAGAATCGTTTGGACAGGGTAGGGTAGGCCATGCAAAGCTGTTTCGTATCCGGAATAGCTGGAGGGAAATTTAAACTTTCAGATTTGTGATCTGTACTGCCGTAGAGTGGCTTAGAGATTGGCCACACAGCCCACCGGAACCGTGCATGCAAACGAGGAGATGGATTGATGTGATTTGTCGTTGCGTATACTCACCCGTATGCAGCCCAACATTGCGCACTTCGCAAGTTGAATCATCAGAACATGATTGCATCGTAAATTTTGGTAGCAGGAAAACATACAGCTAAGCCTCTGCAGATCTTAGATTGGAGCGAATTTATAAATATGAGAATAGTCTTCAGAAAAGTTGAGCGGTATGTTTATCCAAGCACTTTCACTCTTTCAGTACTTGGAGATACAAGCACCGGATTCTACAAATCGCATTCTGTGAATCTTTGCCAACAGCCAGAATGAATCAAGCAATTTGTTCTACTCGTTTGGCATCCTTATACAATCTTTCTCTTTCAAGTGTTCAAGAGAGTGAGATTTTTCAGTCTCTGAGAGCTGGAGATATCGACAAAGCACAACTTCTCAGTTCAATCCCAGCAACATCGAGTCCATCAATACGCCCACTCCATCTGTTGCATCTTCTTTTGACCCAAATCTCTGGACAGTGGCCTACGTTTGATATAATCAAATGCTACACCCGAGTTTTCAAATGCCTCCCGGAGAGGGTCAAAAGCGGCAAGGAAGATCCAGAAGGGCTAGTTCAAGCGACTTCTGCTTTGATCAAGCAGTCTTACAACAGCTTCTCACAGTTTGTCAAGAGGAGCGATGACCCAGCCCTTCGAGATGTAAATCCCGAAATATACATCACCTACCGTGGCCTTCGTCATTTTGTTGACACGTTCAATTTGCCCATTCCAACGGAGAAGAGGAAACCGGTTGTAGCCATTGCTCTTCCCAATGGGCCTCTTCTCGCAGCAACGTGCCTTGCAGTGACCAACTGCTACACCGCGGCCCCAATCAACCCAGCAGCAGGCCCGGATCAGTTTCGCAGCGATGTTTGCCAAGCACAAGCGAATGCCATTCTCACCACTCGGAACGAATACCAAAAGCTTCAACTTGAAAGCTCGTGGGTCTCTGAGAATTGCATCCAGGTGTTCTTCGTAAACCGGTCCGGCATAGATGACATCAAGGTGCAAACTATTAGTGGAAGCTCGTTGGCCTCCTCCGACACTGTGGCAACACCGAATGGCCCTGACGATGTGGCTTTGATCTTATTCACAAGTGGGACTTCAGGCACAAAGAAGGTGGTGCCATTGACCATTCACTCCATGATTTCCGGCATCGTTTTTGTGGTGGATTCATGGGGCCTTACGTCAAGCGACATTTGCGTTAACATGATGCCTCTGTACCATATGTGAGTCTACACATTTTGATACGATCCGAATCTTTTTAATACTTTGCAGTGGTGGTCTCCTACGAAATATTTTTGCGCCTGTATTTTCCGGAGGTTCAACGATATGTTGTCCGACGTTTGATGCACGCCTATTTTGGCAACTGGTGGAAAGCATTCACCCCACATGGTACTATGCCTCGCCAACGATGCACTCTGTGATCTTGGCAGAGATTGGGGAGAGCGCAGATGCAGCTCAGAAAAGTAGCATCAGGTTGGTTTGCAACGCCGCTGGAGCTTTGTTGCCGACGCTATCGCATCAGCTCCGGGACACTTTCGGATGTGTGGTTCTCCCCAGCTACGGAATGACAGAGTAAGTCGAGTGAAGCCCCGAATTAGGATTTGTGCATGGTGTATTAATTCGGTCAGATGCATGCCCATTTCGACCCCACCTTTAAACTATCGACTTGAACGCGAGGGAACCTCTGGCGTCAGCACTGGGCCTGAGCTAGTTATCCTCGATGAATCGGATGCTCTAGCTCCTTGCGACACAGTCGGAAAAGTTTGCGTCCGCGGTGAGCCTGTATTCAACGGGTATCTGAGATTAGATGGCAGTTACGACACGTCTTGTTTCAACAAAGACGGATGGTTTGACACAGGCGACTTGGGATACATGGACCCAGACGGGTACCTCTACATCACTGGACGCAGCAAGGAAGTCATCAATCGTGGTGGAGAGCTGATTTCGCCTTTCGAAGTTGAGAATGCCATCGTATCAGCCTCTCAGTCCATTGACTCGCCCATCTACGGACGCGTCAGCCAGACCCTTGCATTTTCTGCGCCTCACGATGTTCTGCAGGAGGTCGTTGCCGTCGTATTGGTAACGCCCCCACAGGCGCCGCGCGCCGACCTGAGGGCACTCCACCGCGCACTGAGATCGTCGCTGCAACAGGCCAAATGGCCCGCTGTTATTACGTACATGGATGATCTCCCAAAGAGCAACAACAAAATCTTACGCATTCGCCTTGGTCAGCGACTCAACCTCAAAGAATTAACGGGCGACACACCTTACTTGGGGAGACACTGGGAGGCCAAGTGCCCGGCTCTAGGCACAGCCCTTTCCGTACCCATTGAGTCCAAGTTGTGTGGAATTGACTACAACGAGATCTCTTTGAAAGCAGAATCGTCAGTGCCAAAGGGTTACGGAGCCCACTTTAGCCGAGTTCCAAAGCAAAATGGACTGGAGGCTGTTTTGGCGCCTTTGCACGATGACACGCCCGAGTTGTCCACTGAACGCCTCGGTGAATTTCGTCAGCAATTAGCCCTGGCTATGGACAACTACCTCGTCCCCACGCGGATCATTGTGGCTGACCGCCCTTTGCAAAATGACGGAAGCAATATTCAGCAAGAGCTAGATCAACTTCTGAACGCTTCTTCAGAAAACCTAGAATCATCCACTGAAGGACTGTTAGCAAAGGCGTTTGCTCAGGTGCTCTCAGTGTCACCTGAAGACATACCACGAGATGCCGACTTTTTTGAGCTTGGAGGAGACTCGTTGGGTGCTGGTCGCCTTGTATCTGCTCTACGTTCCCATTTCAACGTCTATCTACCCGTCAGTCTTGTGTTCCACAAAGGATCGGTCACATCCCTTGCGGCTCACATTGATGCAATGGCCGGCGAGAGAGAGGATGGAACCGAGTCACAAAATCGAGTCCCCGATTGTTCCAAGACTTATAGCTCCACAAACATATTCCTGATGCTGATTCAGCTGACACCTTTGGTAATCGTCTATCCCCTGCGACGAGCCTTTCAGTTGACTGTCTTCATTTCCATCCTCTCTCAGACCCAGAAGCTGCCTACCAATAATTCTATCCCTGGAAGAATGCTCGGTCTAGTCATTTCCGTACTGCTATCTCGTATTCTGGTGGGATGTGTTTGCCCCGTTGCCGCAATAATTGCTAAATGGTGCATCATCGGACGATATAAGGAGGGCCTTTATCCGATGTGGGGTCCATACCATACCCGTTGGTGGCTCGTGCAAAAGATCGCGAGTATCTGCGGCAAGGGCATGTTCAACACCAACGATTGGACTAGGAATTTGTATTACAGACTTATGGGAGCAAAGATTGGCAAGAATGTAAAACTCAACGACGTCAATCTTGGAGAATGGGACCTAGTTGAGATTGGAGATGGTACTATGATGACGAATAGCATTTGTCGACCCTTTGCAGCCGAAAAGAACGCGACGATGTACCTTGGACGCATCAAGGTCGGCAAGAACTGCTCAACAGGAATATGCTCCATCATCGCCCCTGGAGCCAATATGCCGGACAACACTTGCCTTGGACACAACTCATCGAGCTGGGAGATGGATGATGCCGATGAGTCATATCGAGGTATGCTACCCGATCTTCGAAAAAAGCCGCATTGGCTGCTTGAGCTCATGTTCACCATTCCACTTAATCTTGTCGCTGGATTTGTTTCCCTTCTTCCATGGCTGGCTGGTTTGGTGGGCATGGTCATGAAAAAGTCAACCGCAAATGCCGAGCCGCTCCGAAACATTCTCAACTGGTATACTACGGCGGAGCGAGTTGGATACCACTATCTCGCGCTCGTCCTCAAATGTCTATTCAGCTCAGCGTTCCTTTTCCTCTTCACCGTCTTGGTCAAGATCATCTTGGATGCCATCTTTGGAAAACTCGAATCAGCTCAGCAGCAAGGCACAGACACGATTTCTGTCTGGAGAGCGAATTTGATGAAGACGCTGCTGCCCGAGTCAAAGCTTCAACAAGTCACCAGCTTGTTTGGTCAGCATTATGAGGCCACTTCGATTGCACTCCGGATGCTTGGAGCGAGGGTCGGCAAGCGCGTTTACTGGCCAGGGACCGGACCCAGCACGACTGACTATCACTTATTGGATATTGGCAACGATGTGGTATTCGGTTCTCGATCACACATTGTAACCTCTGATGGCGTTGGCTCTGAAAAGGTTGTGGTCCAAGATGGTGCCATGGTAGCTGACCGCGTTTGCCTCTTACCTGGTGTCAGAATTGGCGAGCATGTCACCATGGGATCAGGTGCATTAACACGAAGAGGAAACTATTATCTTCCAGGTAGCACTTACGTCGGTTCCAAGGAAGGTGATGCCATCTGTTTATCGACTGGTCATGATGCACTTGATAAGAGCACCGGCCGGTCGCAACACCGACGCAGAGCTAGAAGTGAGACGTTGGTAGGGAGTGACAGCGAGGCCGAAAAGTCTGCAGATAGTCGAGATGGCAGCAAAAAGGACGTGTCGACAGATGCGCTTTATGCCTCCAAGAATGGTCTCGATGTCGGCTCGGATCCAGCTTTATCTGCCGACGATACCGCAGCTCCTGAGAATTCTAATGAGAATGCCTCTCCTTTTGGTAGGGCATTCTATCTCAAGAAGGCTCCATACCATGTCCTCGGCCCGCTTGCAATTTTCTGCTACTCAACCACACTGACCGTGCTCACGACGATTTACTGGGACGGGCCAGCCATTTCCAGCGTACAAATTACGAATCGTCTTTTGAAAACAGTTCTGCCACAGTCGGTCGGATTTTGGTATGAGCTATTGTTTTTCTTTGGCTTTACTTTTATTACTGTTGTGGTTCTCAGCACCATCCAAGCCATGTTGGCTCTGGCGATTGTTATCGGTTCTAAATGGGCCATTATAGGCCGTCGCATGCCAGGCAACTACGATTGGGATAAGTCCTCATACTGCCAGCGCTGGCAGGTTTACCTGGGTATAGAAAGGCTGCAACGTCGATGCTACAGAGGCTACGGGATTCTGGGCATGCTCACGGGCACCCACTGGATTGTGCTCTACTTCCGATCTCTCGGTGCCAAGATCGGCAAAGACTGCGCTCTCTTTGCCAATGGCAAGTGCGGTCTCATGTTTACCGAGCCCGACCTTGTTACCCTCGGCGATAGAGTGGTGATTGACGATGCCAGTGTGGTTGCCCACATCAACACACGTGGGAAATTTGACCTAAACCAGCTCCAAATTGACGATCGCTGTGTCTTGAGGACTGGGAGCAGATTGTTGAGCGGCGCCACTATGAAAAAAGATAGTTGTCTCTTGGAGCACACTCTTGTGATGGGAGGCGATGTTGTTGAAGAAAACTGGACCATGCAAGGTTGGCCAGCTGAGAAATTCAAAGATCAAAGGGTTGTGGGCGTATAAAATAGACATGTGCAAGAATTCGCGAAGTTCCATAAGGCGTAAGAATGTTTTAGATTGGAATAGATCTCCTAGGCCAATTCCTTTATCAAAATCAAATCTGTATGAACAGTGCTCGGGCCGATGTTAAAATCGTGCGAACCCATGTGCCGAAAGCCCCATTTCTCGTAAATCGCCTTTGCCTTTGCGTTTTCCCACACGCCCAGCCACAAGTGCTTGAACCCTTGGTCCCGCGCCATTTCCTCTACCTTTTGAGCGAGCAAACGCCCAATTCCCTTCCCGTGAACCGAAATATCCACATAAAGACGCTGGAGCTCCACTTTGTTCTCAACCTGGTCAATACAGGGATCGGAGCTCCCACGGGTAAGATAGGCAAATCCTGCCAGGCTGCCATCCTTGTTGATGGCAACTATGATTTCAATAGAGTCGTCTTCCAGTTCGCTGACAATTGTTGACGCTGAGTATGTTTCTTGGAGATAGATGACGAGGTCGCTTGGTTCGACTGCGTGGCCATATGTGGTCTCAAACACCCGGCCTCCCAGCTCCGCAATCGCGGGCGCATCAGAGACTTGGGCTTTGCGAACAACGAGGTCCGGCTTTTGATCTGATGTGGATGAAGTCATTGTGAATGGACGTAATGAGGGAAGGATAATGTCTACAACTTGAACATCAGAAGAACTCGCGCCCCTTTAATTCGCACAGGATTGAGTCATTCGGTCGCGTGCGCTAAGCTCGGCTCGGCAAAACCACGACTTAGCGCTGACTGCTCCGGCGGGATTTGCGGCTTGTGGGTAATGTTGAAGGATTGCGCTAGCACCAGCGAATCAGCAAGTCGATGGCAATCAAGGCCCATTCCGAATGGACATGTTCTGGGTCTCTAGTGATGGACAACAAGTACCAATAGTTTGGCCCCTTGGATCTCCAATTCCACCACAGGTCAGTAAGAATAGCGTGTTCACTGTGACGCAAAATATGGTGAGTTCGCAAGCTGTAAACCCGGCAACTTGCCTCCTAGTTGGAGAATCATAAAATGCATTTCCAGAAGTGAAATTGGAATCATTGCGATTTTATCTTTGAGAAGGGCCCAAGGCTGATTTTTAGACTTTCGAATGGTTGTAAAATTGCGGCTGGGTTACTTGCGCCTTTGAACCCAATATTGTATGTGAACTGGGTATAAACCTTGACTCAGTCAAGCTTTTGACTCGTCACGATGCTAGGATATTCTATACTAGCAAGGATGGCCATATGAATGCGCTTCTCACGGATTGTTTCAGCGAATAGCAGGGAATCGAGTTTGGCAATGATTGGTCAACATCCAGCGAGAGAAGCAGCCAACAAATTGCGACATGGAGTGGGCTTGTACAAGTAGAACTCAAAACGATTGGGAGATGGGGTACGCCATCATCGGAGTCTTTGTTTGATGCTGTAAGACGGCTGGGGGGTTTGGTACAAGAGTTAAAGGAGAAGGTGATACCAATTAAAAAAGGGTCCGCACATTCCTGTCAGGGCACATGACCACTCACCTCCAAAGGCAGCCCCACCAGGCAGCCAGCCATTGAGGGAGGGCCAGACTTCTACAACACCACAAACGGCACCCTACGATCACTTCGAGGCATGCCTGTGTGGAATAGATAGTTGTCCCAACCCGTTGAATTCATCATCTTTGAACTCAAACTCTCTCTAAAATCTTCTTCTTTATGTTTCAGGCCCTCCGGCTGACTCCTCACAATTACAATGCAGAGTCTATAAACTTGGGGCATAGAAGGCTAAACCCCGGATTAATAGAATTCCAATAGGTATTGTATTTGTGCTTTTGATTATTCTTTTCCTTGCGGTTTTTGGCGCAATCCGTTAAAGCGATATTTCCTAACGCTTAAATTCGATTGAGGGTAGCGCGTTCGCAGTGGGCTATTGTGTTAGGAGCTTTCCATACAGCAATTGGAAATTTTCAGATGGAATATGCAACGACAGGGCTTTTGAGTGTCAGCAAAGTCCGCCCGTGTTTGTGAAAAGACGAGATTAATAGACTGACAATATTTGTGGCAAATGAGACAGACCATTTCTCGGCTCATGTTCTTTTTATTTTGTTCGAGTCACGTTATTGCACAAATACACAACAACAGACCCAAAAACGTGAGCGTTCAGCGTTGGGGCTTCTTTGGACATTCACATAGATAGACCCCTGTATGGTCACTATTCCTAATTGGGAGTGGCTGAACCAAGTACCCTATATCCCTTTGAGTGCGGTAAGCCTCCACTTAGGTACCTCGCCTCAATCAACCAGCCAAAAAAAAGACAGTATTCAATTGTAATACAGGTTTGTGTGAATTAGATAATTATTAATTCCATGAGAATCAAGCAGGCTAATTATTGTAAATAAATCTCCAACTTGAAATTTTGTGGCTGCTCGTGTACTTTGCTGGGTACCTAAGTGGAGGCTTACCGCACTTAAAGGCATAAGTCCGTGTTGACTTCTCTCGCAAACATTTGCACTCATTGCATATACTCCAATCACGATGAGGCGTTCATAGAATGATTTTTTTTTTTAATTTTTAATTTCATTTTGAGTCATGAACTGAGCTGAATTCATCTGTCGGGTGTGCAGCATCAAATTAGGCATGGGAAGCAATGAAAGGTCTCAATAATCAGCCTATTTTACAGCCACAACTAGCTCTTGTGCAATAAGATCTTTGTGTAAATGTAAATTGAAAGTTGGAGAAGTGTATTTACTGGCTTATTTAATAATTACAAAGACAGTGTGGCAACGAATGATTGGGGAGGCCATGTTGTACAAGTGTTGTTTTTTTAGTTGTTTGTTTGGTTGTTTTTTGTAGTGGATTGAATCAGGCCAAGTTGGCGGGGTAAGGATAGGCTCTTTTATTAAGTCTTTATGAGGTTTCGGAGATATCTTTCTAGGCATCAAAGTTTTCACCTCAAAGGCTTTTTTTTTTGACCAGATTTTCATAAACTTTACATGTACGGCACAATGGGTATTTGGGCCATAAAACCACTTTTCTTTTTATCTGCTCGCTGTACAGGCTGGAGCTGGATGTATCTAGAAAAGAAAAAAAAGAAGTAGAGTTAAGAGAGTCTTCAACATGCCTAGGGAGGTTAAGCTTTTAGAGTTACAAATTCTCGTAGGTAGTAGAAGCCGGAAGGAATATCATACGGCCAGGGTATAATGCTGCGGAGTCAACTTTTGACCTTGTTTGGCTTATCGGGGTATTGGGCACTGGCGAGTTGATTCTTTCAAGGACAGACTAATATAATCAGTGTCGCAGCTGTGGCTAGTTGATCTAGTTTAAATGATACAGAGATTCTAGGTGTAATCACATTCGTGTTTTAATTTATTCTGCAAGGAGGGAAGTAGGGCGACCTTCGTCAGAAATTAAAGTGCACTGTTTGGGGTATGACTAAGTATCAATTTGCAGTGGATGATAACCCTGGGAACTCTTTACATTGTCGATCCGTTACTTCTGCCTTTCTAATGGGTTTATTGATCGTATAGCAGGCTAACTTGAGCAAACGTCATTTTGTAGGTATTCCCTGAAAGGGTCCTGTTATCTGTGCACGAAGCCTAGATTTTATTTCTGCCATGTAAAATGACCTATTAATCAAACAATTCGGTATTCAGCACCCATAAGTAAATCTGCAACCAGCATATGAGACAGTAAAAACACTATTATTACCAAAGCTACCTACCTGATGAATAATATTTTCCTCAGGGGCAATAGAGGTAACCCGAGCCCAAAACAACTTGTTCCGAATTAAATCAATGTAATTATGACTAAACATGGTATGGAACGAATTTAGCACTAAACTGCCGAGAGCATACCTGTCTTTCTATGGCAGTTAAAGTAGGTAAATGATTGGTCGGCCTTGCGCAATACCATCAGCTCGTGCCATAGATTTAGATTAGGTTCCACGCCTTCCTTCTCCATACGATTGAAATGGTTGATCTGAGTACCGAAGATTTGCTTATGCTTTGGGGTGAGGGCCCATTTTTCAAGACGCTCGAGTGACTCCCATCCGCTGATGCTCCACGATTTACCAATCGCATATCCCTCGTCGTCCTCTATGCGCATGTACCTATTAGAGAAGCAGCCGAAGTGGTCGCTATTCCTTGAAAGTTCTTCCATCCCGTCGTCAAGAGTTGGCTTGATCTCCGTATTATATGAAGTGACCTCTGACGGTTCACTGTTCTCCCAGACTTGCCCAGAGCGGATGAGACAAAGATTCTCATGAGATTGGACAGAAACAAGTTGTCCACGAGAGTCAGTCAGATGCGTCCCTTTTTTGAGTGATGGCCGGCCACGCGGTTCGAGACTCTCAATTTGTGCACGAGGGATACGGTCCCGGGCTGAGCCCCAATATTCATGGGTGTCAGTTTGACCACCCATTGTGTGTGTGATAACTGAGTAGCCCTCTGGAATTGGCAGAGCAAATGTGGTCTCCGTGTCAGTAATTGGGACAATGTACAACTCTCTAAACATGCCGATGTCGGAATCAAGAGAAAGCCCCTGGTGCCACCAATCGGCAGACATAATTGCTTCCCACTGTCTATAGGTTACAACATCCTTCCAGTAAAGAGTGAAGACAATATTATGATAACCACTGGAGTCCACAAAGCCAGATCGTATATGGTGCAGTGGTCCCAAGTCGCTTCCAATGACTCGGTAAACTAGGTCAATTGCAACTGTTGCGTCGGTTGATGGAAGATGTTGGATACCTAAATCGATAGTTACGATAGCTGTGATTTCTTCTGGAAAACGTGCTGAATAGGAGGCTTGCTGTGGTCCTTTGAAGCAACAAGGGTGATGGAGCGGTTGTGTGCGCTTCACTTTTAGATATCCAGGAATAGCAGGTTCCAGGCAGGGTTGCTCCGGCGTTCTGGATTGTGATCTCCCCGTTAACAACATGATCAACCACATCTATAAGTGCGGTTTGGGGAGACTTTGAAAATTAATTAAAACGCATGAACATACCTTGGTCCAGCCATGTAGCTCAAAGCTCCAGACTTTCAGAGTTAACAAGATCAAGAGCTGATTATATCTTCAAATGGAAATCAGACCATGGATAAAAGCTTTATAACACCTGAAATACGCTTTCATCAATTTTCTCCAGTCTAAGCAATTATATAGAAGTATATTTAATGCCCTAAAATAATTACTCGGTCGGTGACACAGAAATCCTACCGATAGCGGAACAATAACTAGAGGTAGTCATAGAGTTTCTGTTGACGCTGTTAACGCTGTTGACGCTGTTGACGCTGTTGACGCTGTTGACGCTGTGGACGCCGTTGACGCCGTTGACGCTGTGAGACTGTTGGCGGAAAACCTTATCCTAAGTATGCGCGATTTTTAGTCACCCCTGTCATGAAAATACAAATAATGTCAAAATTGGCCAATCAGTTCAGATTATCGCTCGGGTTGCCGGGGACGGTCTCTACCTTACCTTTTGCACCATGCCGCAAGCCGCCAGTCAGACGTTCCTTATCCCTTCGAGTGCCTTAAGCCTTTAGTTGAGTAAGGGACAGGGGCCTAGCCTACCACAAGATTAGATGATCTAGGTACCTCTATCCTAACCCAAATTGGGTAGTAATAAGAAGTCACGGCGATACAGGTGGTGATGTTCACATCGATCAATATTCTAACCATATTTGGAACTTGACATCTTAAGGACCTACCTGCATTGGCCAATTTCTGATTCTTGCAAGTGCAGATTTGTAGCTTGAGATATGTGGGGCTTGGTACGGAACTGGAGGCTTACGGTACTCAAGAGGATAACATAATCTGTACGCATATAAAAACTTTGGTCCTTCGTATATGCGTTGCACTCTTGTACATCGCAGATGTTTGCCCGCCTTAAACAGACCAATCAACTCTTCGACCTGAACCAGTATGGATTCCAACCGATTACCCACCAACTCGACTGACGATGAACTCTCAAAACCAAACAAGGTCCGCATCTACATTGTCCAGCAGTGTCCCCCTCTCAATCTGGAACTCGGCATTCAAATTGCAATCGAAGAAATTGGAACAGCAGCAAGGGATGGAGCCAACCTCATTGCGTTCCCTGAAACCTGGCTGACTGGGTATCCCGCTTGGATATTTGGTATGGCGAGTTGGAACGATCCGGAAGCACGAAGATGGTACAGAAGACTTGTGGAAGCCAGCCCAACTGCCTCGGGCCCCCACATTTCCCGAATTCGGGATGCTGCAAGGGAGAATAACATTGAAGTCATTCTTGGTTTCAACGAAAGAGCGCGAGAAGCTAGTGGAACTATTTACAACAGTGTTGCACTAATAGGACGAGACGGTTCTCTTCGCGGCGTTCATCGAAAGCTCACTCCTACCCACACTGAAAGGATTGTCTGGGCAAATGGAGATGCTCATGGTCTAAGGGCCCACTCTACCAGCTGGGGAAGGGTCGGTGCGGCGGTTTGCTGGGAACACTTCTATCCTCTGATCAGACAAGTCCTTCATGACGAAGATGAGCAGATCCATATTGCCTTGTGGCCTGATATGCCTGAAGCACATCACATAGCTTCTCGACAATATGCTTTTGAAGGGAGATGTTTCGTTGTAGCTGCAGCTTCCTACCTGGACGCAGATGCTGTCCCATCGGAATTGCTAGAGGCATATGTCAAAGGAGTTGGAACGAAGGACCTTTTCACGGGCGGTTCAAGCGTGATTGGCCCGGATGGCAAATACATTGTAGGGCCTGTATACGGTCCCGAGCCGGTGGTGGTTGATGTCGACCTTGGGCAAACTATTGCTTACAAGCACGATCTCGATGTAGCAGGCCATTACAGCAGACCAGATGTCTTCCAACTATCGGTGAACAGGGAAGGCAATCGGAGATAAAGTTGAACAGTGATGTGGGGGATTTACCTAGATGCTAGGCCTGGAACTGAGTACGAGGCCGCTGTCGTTATTCGCGCCCGGCACTGATGATTACGTGTTCCTAGCATAGCTCCATTTTAGAGGAATCTATTAGTACCTTTGCATTCCGCAATCAACCGTCAAAACAGAGCCAGCTGCCACCCGCGATGCTTGGACACATCTTGCCAAGCCATATTATCATGATTCATGGCGGTTGTTCTTTCCCCACTTGCTGCCCAGATCTCGTCCAGAATGTCAATGCATGCATCCACATTCCTGAACCTCCTCCATTTATTCATCGCCACGAGTCGATTTCGAATGACTATGACTTGCCGGGCACTCTCGACCTTAGTACCAGCGATAAAAAGCGGGAAAAGTAGCGAGCATTCGGCTAGTGCACCTGCGGGAATCTTCTCCGACAAAGCACAAATAGACTCAATGTGTATAGTGATCCCTTCCGGTATCAACGCTGCGATTTGCTGTGGGAGAAGTTTTCGTAGAACCGACTCAAAGTAGATCAAGGCCGCGCTACGATATGTCTCACTTAGCAAGGCGAGTGGGTCATTACGTGTGATACCGGGCTTGCACTTCCACTCCACCAGGCCCCTTGCAATACTGCGAGCCTTTTGGAGCAGTGTCTCGTAGTCAAGGTGGGACTCTTCCATGGGTTCTGTGAGCTTGGTGTTGAGAACGCTAATTTCGGATAAGAAGAAAATAATTCGAGACGCGTAGGCGCAGTATGGATCTGCCAATGCGTCATCAGTTGACATCCAGTAATCATCAGTTGACATCCAGTAATCACCAGTCAACAATGGCCGGCGATCAAGAGAGATACTCGTCAGGCTATCATGGTAGGCGAAAAAGCGGAGGAGCCACTTGGCTTCAAAGCTCAAATCGGTCGAGAAAGGATTCATCCGACTGTCTGGCTGAGAGTGTGGTTTCAGTTGAGAAACACGTCGAGATTGAAGGCATGCTGCTGCACCGGCAACATGGCAAGTCCAGCCAACGCTCGTTCCATCTGAGATGGTCTCCAGCGCGCACATAACCATGGCGACAGCAAGGCGCATTTCGCTCACAAGGCCGTTGTCGTGCTCGAGAGAATTTCTGAAGGACGTCAGCACGCGGCCACGGTGCTGTAGGGAAACGTCGTTGAATTCTGGGTAGCACATGGTTAGGTGGGCAGATGACAATGCAGTTATGGCGTCCAAGAGAACTGGATAATCAAAGGCCATGGGTAGAAGTACTAAAATAACGTGAGCGTCCACAGAAAGATCGATGCCCTTCCCCGCCTGGGGTGGAATAAGTAAGGGGACCAACCAGAGAGAAAACAGTTGTTGTCTGTGTTGGTGGACAACATTGGGGCGAGAGTTGTCGTGTAGTATCGTAACATGGTTCGACGACTTGCGCTTAGATCCGTAGAATGACCATCATCTGGACGAACCAAATCTACAGGTTTGTTGATAACTGGATCAGCGTATCTAGCAAACTCGGCACGAAAGCTAGCCAACAATTCCCATGATCAGCGACCAGGTTACTCGAAAGGGCTTTGGGCTACATGCCATAGAGTATCTGAGGAAGTACTCCCTTGTGACTGAAGGCGACTTGGGGGAGATGGCGCGTCAGTGACAGGAATCGAAATCTGCAGCTTCCGTGGTGCTCGGTATTCGCAGACCAGATTCAGGCGCGAGCAGTCTCCACAAATGGGGACCCTTGTATCACATTTCTTTCTGCGTTGGCGGCAAGTCAAGCATCCATCTTGTTGTCGTGTGAAAGGTTTCTTGGTGCGTTTTTTCTTGCGTCGCGCCGAAGTAGCGTCCGGAATGCCGGCGAATAAACAGGGTTTAGGGGAGCCTGTCAATTGCGACATATTAGTATACACTGTAAGTACCCGCAAATTGCCAATATTGCTGTCAGTTATCAATCTGACCGCTATGGCGAGTTTCAAGATGAAAGAAAAAAAGAAGTCAAGTGAGCTGGCGGTTTGCCGCAGGCTTCGGAATCGGAATTCCCGCGAGTACGTAATACGGTAGGACAATCGAGCTGCCTACTGTGGTGGTATGCCACTTGGGCCTTGAAGTGACAAGCCACAGCGCAGGGCTACCCTGCCAGATTAAGGGTTAATTACAGGCTATTGAGCTAAGCATCTCGGAGGCATCACCCACACCCGCGCTGTAAGAAGACTAGGATGAAAGCTAAACCAGCTACGCCACTACGGAACAGGACCCAACCTGCTAGTAAATCTTGAAGCTGACCATCCCGAACGACTTACTGAGTAGAATGTCGACTGGCTCGCACGTGCGTCATCGAGCTACAACCGCCGCCGAGTGTTTCAATCAGCACTCCTATCAAACAGGGAAACCCGTAAAAGTGGGCTGGACATGCGGGCAATTTAGTGCGCGTACGTGTGTTCTGTGTAATCACATGGCGCCTAAGTGGCTGGCTCATGAAATTGGCAATAATAAGTGGAGTCAAGCTTATCGTATGTTCCGTCGGCGAGAGACAGGATGTGTCTAAGAGGACTTGGTGATTTGCTTCCCAGACACCGCTCTTGACGCCCTTGACGCTCTTGACGCTAATTTGCTAAAATTTCCCCACAGTTCAATCTTTTTCTGTCCTATAACATCATCCTATCTATCTAGAGTTGAGAATCCTATTTTCAGCTAAGTAATGGCATTATTACCATGATTCTCGTTCTGATATTCATATTGCACCAACATCGCGACACTCGGAAAGATACATATGTAGCTGCGCCCTACCTCCATATCCTTTGATGATCTATGTAGTCCATCAATATTCCAGAGCGTTTTGTCAATTGAGCATTAATCCCGGGAAATTTTGCGTTTTAACGACATTGCCTGGAATACTTCTTTATTTCGAGAACGCTCTGTCGGCAGAGCATTTCGCATTCTTCGCTACTGTTATTGCATTTGTTTACTTCCTCATCGACCTGACTACCGAAAGTCACTACCTTGCCCATCCATCAAGACCGACCCTTGTTGCACCATGTCTTCATCTGAGCAGCCGGATATCAGGTCTGTCGTCTCGTACCAACCTGAAGCCGAGGACAAACCACAGACCCAACATGTAGATCAGATACACCTCCAGAAACGCTTCACGCTGGTATCCACCATCGCATTTGGCTTCACTACTATGAACTCCTGGGTCGCGTTCGCCTCGGGTCTTTACGTCCCTCTCACATGTGGTGGTGGGCCCACTCTTATCTACGGCCTTGCTGCCGCGGGCATCGTCACGGCCATCATCGCTGCAGGATTTGCCGAATTGGCTTCCGCTTTTCCTTCTGCAGGCGGGCAGTACCACATAGTATACATGACGTTCCCTTTGTCGACACGCCGCATCGCTGCCTTTTTTACCGGATGGATATCAATCCTTTACACTGTGGGGGCTACGGCTTCATGCAGCTTTTTCGTTTCCAAGACGACCTTGAGCTTGGTACAGCTGTGGAATGAGGGGTTCATTGTCCAGAACTGGCACGTCTATCTTCTACATATCGGCTTGTGTATCATTGCCTTCTTGGCTGCGTCGCGATTTCCAGCAGCTATTGGAAGTACCGGGGTGATAGTGTTGTGGCTGTCGATTGCTGGATTCATTGCATCAATTACGACGCTACTAGCTATTAAGGAAATAAAGCAGCCCAGCACATTCGTGTTCACGGAATTTCAAAATGTTTCTGGCTGGAAAGATGGTTTGGCAGCTATCATTGGCGTTACAAGTTGTCTGTGGGCTTATTGCGGCATAGATGCGCCAAGTCACATCTCAGAAGAGGTCTCTAACCCAAGTCGGAATATTCCCATCGCGATCGGCGTCACAACTTGCCTGGGGATTGTCACGGTGCTTGGCTGGAACGTTTGTCTAATGTTTGTCATTGACGACATTCAAGGACTCGTTAAATCAGGTACCCCGATTATGGAGGTATATAACCAGGCTCTGGGCTCAAAAATAGCAACAACCATCTGGGCCATCTATTACATCATCTTGTTCTATCATATTGTTCTCAATCTTTTTATCTTTTCGGCTCGGATTATGTGGTCATTCTCTCGAGATGGAGGTGTTCCATTCTCTACCTATATCGCTCACCTGAGATGGTCCAGTCCAGTCCGCGCGACTGCTGTCATGCTGTTCCTCCAGATACTCGTGGGCATCCTATACATCGTCTCTGAAACAGCATATAGCAGCTTTGTCAACCTCACACTATTTGCCCTCAATATCACCGTGGTTCTACCCCAATGCGCGCTATTGTTCGGAGGTCGCGAATCGCTGCCTAAGAGGGCCTTCTCCTTGAGAAGATTTGGCTACCTTGTCAATGCTCTGGCTACGATCTTTGTGATTTTCTTTGGTGTTTTCTTTGCATTTCCCATTGCTCTTCCTGTTACTGGAAGCTCTATGAATTATCTCGTTGTAATTTTTACAATTAGTATGATCTTTACGATGTCATCTTGGGTGCTGGGCCTTAAAAGAAGCTTTATAGGACCTTGTTAAAGGAAATATGTGTAGATATAACGAAACGATTATATTGTTCATAAATATGAATTATAAGAATATAAATTAATTGACAAATGAGGTAGTTGTTTATAAACCGGCTAGTAATTTATAGATATTGCCGGAGAGAGATGAGAAATCATGATGTATCTTAGAACTTCAGTCTCTCATGTTGGTTCATAGGTTCATGTCTTGTTTTATGCATATATCACAAGCTATGAATCCAGAGGGATGCAGAAGCTCTTGTTTATTGAAAGGAAGGTCTATCTAGGTCTCTTGTAGCTGCTTGAGGCTGCGGGAGGCCGGCCGAGGAGCCCGAGTCTTAAGGTTCAACCATTGTGACGGTCACGATCTGGCCTTGATCCCTGATTGGCCGGGCCTCGCACGGCCTGTGGGTCAAGGATATGTGAGGCAGGCTTTATTATGGTGTTTTTAGGTTTATTGCGGCCGACGTTATCTAGCTGTTACCTTGAATGTGATTCCTTTTATCTAGTCCATCGGAGCTGGGTGACCAAGGTCGGTTGAGGGGATCGTGATGACCCTCTTGCTGCCTGGGCCCTCGTGCCTTGAGGGCTGTTGTGTTCAAGCTAGGTAGCTGTGACTGTTAGAGAGTGTGACAGTATAAGTAATGTTTGGAATAATCACTACCCCTAAAAACGGATAAACAGTCCAAGAGCTCACCGCAGGTATGGCTGGAACTGATCATGACGGGGACTCTTGAGAAAGGATATATATACTCCTTATGATATTAAATTCAATAATTCTAAGCACTAACACAAAGATACGCCTCAGCCCACATCCCGCTACAATCCCTTCCAATACTGGGATTCTACTTGTATAGATTAGCAAGAGTGACACTATACTTTGTTTGAATGGCCTTATAGCTTTGACCTTTAGTAACAAAGTGATAGCATTTATAGCTAAAAGCGATGCCAGGCTGGGTGGGGTAAGGCTTATAGTTGATTGTCTATATATATGTGTATGCATTAGTCTTTAGACCTATATATCTGGATCCTGCCTCTAGATTCCACTTAAGAAAATTAGGGATAGAAATGTTATTTGTATTAGCTATTATTGAGCACTTTTGTCTAGATTAAATAAAATGAAACTTGCTGTAGTTGTTTAATATATTAGATTGTATTGGGGTTAGTATGCTAATATTATTATTTGGTTTGGTTAGTGTATGACCGATGATTGATATATAGGTATATGTATTAATAATTAAACTAGTATAATCTAACCTAGCTTTAGGATTCTATTTAAGGAATTATAAAATAGTAATACTATTCTTATTAGCTATACTTAAGTATTTCTTATTTAATTAAACTAGGTAAAACTTATTATAATTATCTATAATATTAGGCTAAGTTGGGCTTAGGATAGTAATATTATTATTAGGCTTAGTAGGAGTATAGCCAATAATAGAGACATAGGCGTATGCATTGGTAATTAGACTAGTACATTCTGACCCAGTCTTAGGATTCTATATAAGGAATTCTAGAATAAAAATACCATTTTTATTAGCAATAGTCAAATATTTCTCGCCTAATTAGACAAGGTAAAATATATTATAGTTCTCTATAATATTAGGTTATGCCAGAGTTGGGATAGTGATACTATTATCTAGCTTAATTGGAGTATAGCCTATAACAAACACACAGGCATTTGCCCCGGCCTAGAGACCACTGCAAATTAACCTAATAAAAAGATTCCATTTTACAAACTCTGCAACCGTGATGCTGTTCTTGGATGCGATGGCAGCATAGCCCTCCCCAGTTTAAACAAAATAAAACTTGTTGTAGTTGTCCACCATGTCGGGTTGACGTGGCGAAGGAGTTACGACTCTAAGAAAATTAGATTGTCAGTGAATAGCCCACGACGAATTGAGCAGCAGTTCTTTTCTTACCCGTTGGAGGTTGCAGTTGATGTTGGATTCGCGTTCGAACTCGATGGCTCATGGCCGATGATGGACACACAAGCGCGATAGCCAGCCCACAAGCCGGCACAGTTATTTCCGATATTGCGGTTCTAGGCTAGGAGCTGGGAAGTGGTGATGCCATGTGTGGAAGCAATGCTTGCACAGCTGTTGCCCTCTTGGACGAGATAGAAGGTATCGCAATTGTCGACCATGTTGGGCAGGATTGGGCCGGGAGTTTCAATTCATTGGTGAGAATACAGGATTAGAATGAATCTTTTAGCGGCTGTTGAAATACTTACCGTTGGAGGTTTTGGTGGGCGTCGGACTTACTGAGGTCATTGTTGTTGTTGAGGTGGTCGTAGTCTCAGTGCTGGGCTCTGGTTCAGGTTCAAACGCAGCCTCTACGCAGTAAGAACGACCAATGGTCAGCTGCGTAGATGTACTCGAGACGGAAGGATTCTGTGAGAGGTCAGTCAAAACTTATCGACTATGAGTGAGGCGAACTAGGATTTTCATTGCTTGACGCTTACCCATCTCATGAACTGCGTAATAGTGATCCAGTTCTCATCGAGAAAGTCATCCATAGACATGATCGCATCGTAGTCGTGCCACCAGGTACAGTACGGTGTCGTGTTTGAATCATGGGGATTCTTGGGCATGGATGCTCGTCGATGATGTTTGCCAATCCCCAAACCAAGCGCCAGCTGAGCTGCAGCGAGGAAAAGCAAAAATTGCCTGAGCGGCGTCATGGTGATTAACCTGGGAGAATTGATGAACTCTAGCTAGCCAAAGAAACGTTCGATGGTGCACAAGTTGAAGTGAGACGGAGATGAGATTCCTGGCCGTGGTGTCGCAGACATTTTAAGTACCTGACGAACTGTGAATTGTTCCTCTAGACCTTGCTACCTTACGTGCGGTATTTTGATCTTGAGAAGCGCTACTGGTGGTAACGATAATGCTTTCTTCGTCAGAAAACTGCCCCATGACCGACTTCCTAGCTAGGCAGCCACGTTTAAAGGTTAGCTTCACCGAGGTCGCTTGCTGTGAACACATCCCCCACACAGTATCAAAAGCTATCCCGAGGAGCAGATGTTGGATCGGATCTGAGCCGAAATTGCTGCAGGGTTATCCGCACGCTTATTTTGCTTAATGTCTGTGCCATTGAGGATATAATATTCTAGCTAATCTGCACGCTCTTGGCATGAAGGCTGCCCCAGTGAACTAACCCCTGTGCTCTGGGGCTGAGTAACTCACAACCAACAACCAACAACGTCCAACCATCAACCAATCACGAATCGACACATGCTGCAACGTTACCATGCGCGCACTGGCTAGTTCATACAAGTGTGGCGATGTCAATATCGAGTTTGACAAATCATTTGGAGATTCGAAGCTATGCGGTAGGTTATTGGTGATGGATTAGCTGGTTGCATATTAAAGCGCAGTTATTTGTGGCAATTAGTAATGGCTCCAATTGGGATACCGAGTGCATCAAAAGAATTGCCAGCGCTAACTGTTGGTGATGCGAAATGAGGGGAAACCGTCAATTCAACCAATTTGACACTAGAAACGGAATGATTTCGCATTCAATGTCAACCAAGATGGCCAGTGCTTAAATAAAACGGATATCTGATTCAACATATCAAGAAGAATTATATTAAAATGCAGTGAAAGTTCTCATTGAGATTTAACCTTGTGTTTAATGCTGAAATGGGGCACTTAAGTCCAGTTGAGCCCATATGACATTGACGACATGGCAAACCGTCCGGGGGTCCAGTTGGAAGTAGCACCGGTTTCGCGAAGCTCAGTAGCCATGTGCGTGAATTAGATGCAAAGAATCTGTGGCAACCAGCAGGCTCCTTGTTCTTGATCTAGCTTAGTCCTAGCACTGGATCCAAGCCGTAAGTAAGAGCGGTTTGTGATGCACACCAGGCCCCTCTCAACATGTAATATGGGGCGAGTGTGATAGATCATGCATAATTAAGACACGCGACTAAGTAATGGGGGTTTACTAACGGTGGTAAAGTACCGCATTTTGTGGGAATGCAGGGAATGTTTGACCGTTGGTCAAATATCGACTTCGTAAACTCGTCAACGCAGCTGAACGCAGTTAAAGTTTACCGCCACATCGATTTACAAACTGGAACAATGGGATAACACTATGGGCTTTGATAATAATTTAGCAATGAAAGAATGATACCCACAGAAAAACACAAGCTAGGAACTAGTTCCGTATTGCAGACCAATGAGACCTGCATTACCCATTACTAATATCCTCCAAAAACACAAATTGTGAATTCACAAGTCCAGCTATCTAGCATTCCTGTTCCAAGCCCCACCCCATATTGTCCGATTACAGCAGCGTGTTTGCAGCAGCAGCGACCAGTCCGGTACCTGCAACCACCCACATCTCCGCATTATCGCCCCGACCAACAACGCCATTGGAGTGAGTCGACGTAGACGTCGCCGTAGGAGCAGAGTTAATTGCTCCCGAGCCGGCTGTTGCAGTGGGTGCCTTGGTGGTCGCCGATTTCAGGGTGGTATGCGCTTCATTATTGGCCAATTCATGGCATCCAGCAAAGGCAATGGTGGTATTGAGCCACGAGGGGCCAGCAGGCAGGGCATTCATAGCCGTAAACCATTTGACAGGGCAGTTTTTGGCTTCCGAGACGGCGGCAGAACTATGCTGAGCCCACCACGAAGAGACGATGCTCCCGTACGAGGAGTATTCATTCAAGAAAGTAGCTGGGGCATTGTCCGTGATGGCGCACCAGTCCTCCATTTGGGGAAAGGCGCAGACGTACTTGCCAACAGAGTCGGTCATGGTCGTCTGACAGCCCTCGTGTAGCTTGGAGCCATGGGCGTAAATTGCATCTTCGACCTTGCCAGTTGGTAGTGGCACATCAAAGTAGGATTCCAGGATCTTGGTGGCGCAGTACCAGGGATCGCGCGTAATGGTTTCCCTGGTTGTGGGCAAGATGGTGTCATAGAGGGATGCAGAAGCAGCCGTGACGTGGAGAATAATGATCGCTGCTGAGGCCTTCATCTTGACAAAAAAAGAATCTTTGGAGAAAAGAGTTGTGGTAGTTCTGGGCAAGCGATCTTTCAAGAATGGACACACACGTGAACCGGATGGAACCAAGAAGATGTATTTTGTTCTTATGTTGAAACAGCAGGAGGGTGCAGCTATCGTCAGACTTGGCCTCCTGACGCTAAAAAATGGATAATATCGAATCGCCCACTTTTCCTCTCGTATTCCATGCAAGGGGATCGGAGAAAAGTGTTGGTCCTTCCAATACTGTACCCTTAGCGGCCCGAGACCCGAACTCCGTAGCTCCACTCAGCGTTGCTAGCTTGTTTTTGCCGTCTGTCGTTGGTTCGCTATCGTTTAGTCGATTTGAATTACAGCTGCCAAGACGCGGAACACAAATCATCAGACGGGTACAATCCGATCACTTCCTAGATTGGTTTAAAGGGACCTTTTTGGCCTCTAAACTGGGTCAGTTGAACCACGTTAGGTTCTTGGCATCTTGACTCAACAACCAACACACAAGAGAGCCGAAGGAGCTATTGATTGAGTATCAACAAATGCTCATCTACGACCGGATCGTGAATTTTTTAGTACTGCTTTCTTCAGTTTCTCAATTAGAAGTGCGTTATTTGATAATATGCATGCCTAAAAATCTATACTCTGGTTTTGGTTATTTATTATCGTGACTTTTATCAGTTTGCTGGCTTTACTCATACTATCTTGGCCCAGGCGGCGAAGTTGCGGTCGTCCTTACCCTGTATGTTTTGCGTGATGGGTGGCAACTTTGTGGATTCAAGATTCAGCTCGTAAAGTGTGTTGGTGATGAGCAGCTGGGCGCTTCAGGTGACTTGGCAATTGCGGCCCGTTTTGGTCAAAGAAGCCAGCTCGACCGAGGCGTGCTCAGCAATGTCCGATCGCCACCAGGAGTCTCAGCGCTTAAGCTTAAAAAAAGCACCCAGTGGAGTCGCCTAATGGTTCTCCAATAGCCCCATGCATTGGTCATCAATCGGTCACTTCCGGATTTGGTGTTTGTGCTTTGACTTGCTTGTTGGTTGAGAGTGGTCGCATCAAAAAACCGTTTCCTTCTCCGTAACAGGATCCTTACCCATCTTCTAACCCCTGTTTTTGCGCATCATTTTCACTTTGCCAAGCCGCTTGCTAGTCCGGGAGATCGACAGAGAGACGGCCCACACAGTGCAAGTTCATACAGCAAGCGAATGACTTTCAATAAGGTGGATTTTTGAGTGTTGCGATGCGACTGTTGGTTCTTCCAACTACTCTGATATCAGGGGCTCTGTCTAAAAGCTAATGCAACTAGAATCACAATCTGATCATCTGAGCAATTCTTCAGGTTTGAACTAGCTTACCTGGGCGTGATGTCCCTGGGCTTGCTTGGCAGTTTCATTGCAAAGCAAGAGTCCTAGAAGATTGTATTTGGCGTGTGCATTTTACCGTGTTGGCCTCTACAGAATGTGAATTATTCAAATGGAGTATATATTTCCCACAGAGAACTGAATTACGCTGACTCTTCGTCAAAAATTCAATCCCTCGTCTTTATTACTTCTTCCACGTTCTTTGTCGAAACTATCGTTTACACTATCATACTTCTCTCTCTCACGCACTCTCTCTATCTCTCTCATTTTTACCTGCTTCTTCTTTTTGTAGAAGATTCAAACATTACAGGACATGAGGTTCACGGTTGCCCCCTTTCTATTGGGGGCGAGCCTCGTGCATTTTGCCGTTGGTCAAGATGACTCGACGGCTGCGGACCCTCTAACGGAGGATGATATCGGGATTGTTAGTGGTCTTGATACCTACCAACCTGAGCAACATGACTGCCCTCTTGCTTGTGTGGATTATGCGAATCCGCACAGTTGGATCCCCTACTTCTCCGTTCAACGCCTTCGACGCTGTGAGGAGCCGATGCTGCTGCAGCTTTCAGTATCTCAGTCTCTGGATGATCCTGACTCTACTGTTCTCATCCGTGCCTGTTCTGTTGGATCACAAAATTCGACAGACGATACGGCCACCGGAGAGCCTATGGAGAATCCCAAGAAGGCAAAGAACCTCTTCCACGGAGGAAGTCTCAAGGTCTCTCCTGCATGTGAGATTAAAGGCACGCCGATCAAGTCAAGACTTTCATTGGGCACGAGCGGGGATAAAACAAATAATAAGACGCTTGTCGCAAATTCTATTAGCTTATTGAAGGGCATAGAGAAGTTCTTTGACGCCAAGGACAACTGTAACGAGAAATTCCTCTTTGCGCACTACCAACAGACCGTTGCAAGCATCTATATTGGTCCTGGACTTGGAAAGCCTACTGCAAAGTCGGCACTCGAAGCCTTTGCGAAACACATTGAGACCACGGTCGCCGTGTCTAACTATACGGTTGCTGAGCTCTGTGGGAAGGGGCGTAAAGCAGAACAAGTCTTTGGTATCACCATTGATACTACTGGCAATCTTGCATCCGTTCAGAAGGCGGCTTTGCAGTAGAGCAAAGGTGATTATATTATTAACAATAATTTTCGTGCTGCAGGAGACTTGGCTGGCGTTGAGGTCTTTGACCTCGCAGGTAACGGCACCCTGAGCAGGAATGAAACCTCTTCGGCCCAGGAGAAACGTGCTTCTCGGATTCTAGACCATGAGAAATATGGTAATAATGGGAGGAGAAGTACGCTTCATGCCCGATCCACCTGCCGTTACATCCAGGCTGTTGATGGAGACAGTTGTCAGACGCTTGCTGCGCGGTGTGGCATCCGGGGTTCCGATTTTACCAAGTTCAACCCTAAGACAAACCTATGCTCTACCCTTAAGTCTGGAGACTATGTCTGCTGCTCGGCTGGTGATCCATACACCCCCCCTAAGCCTGATGCGCCCAAGCCAAATGCTGACGGCACTTGCGCTACTCACCTTATTGACAATGGAGACTCGTGTGATAATTTGGCTGAACTCAATGGTATCACTGTCAAGGATATCGAGAATTGGAATAAAAATAAGATATGGGCTTGGACCGAATGTAAAGATATGCTTGTTGGTTATAATATGTGTCTTAGCTCTGGTTCTGTACTGATGCTGCCACCCCAGTAAGGAGCCGAGTGCGGCCCCTTAGTGCCTGGCATAAAGCTGCCCAAAGATAGCTCTATATCTTTGGCAGATCTGAACCCGTGTCCCCTTAATGCATGCTGCAGCAACTGGGGCTTTTGCGGTGTATTCCTAGGTCATTGTGCCATCAATGCCCCCGAGGGAGGTGGCCTAGGCACCAAGAAGAAGGGCTTTTAAAACACATGTATCTCAAATTGCGGTAATAAGATTAAGCAGAATTTTGGAGCCCCCTCTTTGTTCTAAAGAATTGGCTACTATGAGGCCTATAACCTTGGTTGCAAGTGTCTGTGGATGAATGCTAAAGATGCTAATATAGATGGCTCTTATACTTATGTATACTAGGCTTTTGCTTTTATTGATTTTACCACCTGGAAGCCTGTTATTGTAGAGGGTAAAAAAGAATGGGCTGATTTTAAGAAATTTCCTGTTAAATGTATTGTGTTTTTTGGTGGCTAGGCTAATTCTATAGAGGCTAGTAAGTACTATATAATCTGTTCTGCCATTATTGACTACTGAGATACCTTTGTTGCCAACTTGGCCCAGTTTGCTGAGGATGAGGGCATTGATGGTATTGATATTGACTGGGAATACCCTGGAGTAAGTCATTATGGGTTTTAAATCTTACCCATCTTCCCCCTTGGTAAATAGTTTGCTCTAACTTTGCGTTTTCAAAGGCACCTGACATCCTTGTTGGCGGCAAACCAATCGGTAAAAAGACCGACGGTCTCAGATATCTCAGGTTTCTCACCATTCTAAAGGAGAAGCTAGGGTTGACAAAGTTGGTTTCCATTGTGGCGCCAGCTTCCTATTGGTATCTCAAAGCCTTCCCCATTGATAAGATTGCTGAGGTTATTGACTACATTGTCTACATGATGTATGACTTGTATGGCCAATGGGACTACAGTAATCCTAATGTATATAACATATGCCCCTCTGGGAAATGCATCTGAAGTCATGGTGAGAATAACTCTATGCTAATATATGAAGAATACTCAGCTCTTGTATTTTGCTAACCTCTAAATTTCATATGTAGTCAACTTGATAGAGACAAGAAACGCTCTTGCTATGAGTACGTCCAAGTCTATATTGGTCTTATGGTTACAAGCTTACTAACCTTGCTTATTTTTAGTCACGAAGGCTGGCGTACCTAATAATAAAATCTTTGTTGGTGAGGCTAGCTACGGGCGGTCTTTCCGGATGGCCCAGGATGGTTGTTGGGGCCCGATGTGTGAATTTACGGGCTCTAAGACCTAATCTAATGTGAATCCGGGAAGGTGCACCGATATAGGGGGCTATCTTGCGTATGTGGAGATTTTAGAGATTCTTCTAAATGGTGATAGTGGGGCTAGAAGAATATTTGATGAGGACTTTGACTTAGATATTATCCTGTACAAAGGTAATATTCTATTTGGGTTAAGATATTTTTGCTTATACAAAAGCTCACCAAGATATGATAGGCGACTACGTCAGTTATATGACCCCTACCACTAAGGATAAAAGGCGTGAGGAGTGGAAAGGATTAAACTTTGCTGGTAGTATTGACTGGGCAATAGATTTGCAGTGATTTACAGTGGCCGACTTTGATGCTCTTCTAGACCGGCCAACATCTGGAGAAGGATGCATCGCTGGAGTAGACAATGGTGGCGACTCGCTAGAGCTTTGCGAGTTCACCTGCGGCTATGGGTTTTGCCCGGAATCTCTTTGCGAGTGCATCGTGACTGGTCCTCTGAAGAAGCTTCCCTCTGAGAACAAAAATGCCAAGTTCGTGGCGGATAGTCTCGATGTCGACTTAAACCGTCTTTGCAAATTCGCTTGCAAATATGGCTACTGTCCGGATGAGATCTGTATATCTGAAGAATCAGAAACGAACGACGATGATGCAGTGGAACCAATTGTGGAGGATATTGACGCGTACGACTACACCGACGCAAGATTCCAAAATGCAAACAAATGCTGGATCTACAAGGAAATCAACCAGGGCGACGACAACTTGGATACCTGCAAGATATTCTGCAAACCGATGCTTGATAAGGCGGAAGAGGAGGGAAGGATTTCGAATTATGGTTGCATAGGTCGATTTCCTCTCAACGAAGATATTCCATGGAGAAAAGACCCATATCGCGGCAAGGTGCTTGTTGCTCCTGGAGAATGTAACTGCGACAATGTGCTCCTCAACGAACTTGCGACGACCGTCCTTGAGGCGATGCCTGTAATTACCCAGGTATGTAAACTGAGGTGCCTTTTTAATTGGATTATTTTTTACTCACAGTATTAGATTGGCTGCTATATTCTCATGTCATCGTTCAAGTTTATTCTTGATCTTGGGACTGAATTTGCCACCAGAGGAACCGGCAAAGTGCTCGATGGCGCTCTAGGTAAGTAGTTGTTTATATAACTCTCTGCCCTCTCCATGACACCCACTAATAACCTGAATAGACATGTTGGCCACCGCCGCAGAAATGGCTTCCTATGTTTATCCTGAGGGTGAACAACCTGAAGAGGCCTTCTCATGGTGGCTGAGTCCGTGCGGCGGAACCGATTTGGTGCCAGATGAAGTCAAGCGAGTCTTTGACATTCTCGGAATGATACCCGGTGGCAAAACAAGCTTCAAGCCTCCCAGGGACATAAAAAAAGGCAGCGGCAAGAAGGGTGACGATGGAAATCCGGATGGTACCAGAGGAATCCGCAAAACAGGAGGAGGAAGCAAGGGCGGCAACGGCCGATCTCAGCCCAAATGCACCAGCATTCCCCCCGCCAAAAAATGGAAGCGAGTTGGCGGCCAAAGCAACACGCTCCGATTCTTGACCTGTAAAAACGACGCAACTCACACAACCGACTATGTCGTCACAACATTGACATATGCACCAAATGCGAAGCCCAGTGCAGTCACAACAGAATGCAAGGATAGGTGGTCCCAAGCCTGTTATCATTACAGTTCTGCGATCAAGGAAAATCCGCACTGGGAGACGTTAACTTGCCCACCGGATGCGGCAGTCACTTCTAAGCCCCGTCCCAAGCCCGCTCCCGCGGTGGCTGCTTATGAAGCGGGGCACAGGGCAGACTGGCGAGACAAAAGACATCGAGCGGAACCTAATTGCCAAGCCGACGAGTTCCCACCGTTGTATTTCCTCACGAGCCAAGACCCAGAATATGTTCTCACTGGGGTAAATCAAAGAGGTCAACGGATGCGATACATACCCGGAACAGAGAACGGTGGGGCTGCCTCCTTGTGGAGGAGTTTTTGTTTCAGAACTCCACTGGAAGCTCTGTCAGATACAAATCTACAATCTCGCATCACAAGTGGCAACGGCCGAACACCTACCGTAGTACGGGCCAACTATGGCCGAGTCTCGGTGGGAATCACGGTTGATATCGTGCCCGAGTTTTCCATGACTTATGAGCATGCGGCAAACCCACCGAGAGATGCCGGTTTGTGGGACAATCCATGCTGGCCTTCTGGCATTGCGGCGGGTGATCCAGGGTTTGCAATCTTTGAACTTGACGAATGGTATGATAAGAATCCAAAGGGTCCGGGTGGGCAGAGAACAAAGTGGAACTATGCCCAACGGTATGTGCAAGGTCAAAATGGAGACTGAAGCATCACTTGTCTGCCTTATTGGCAGACTCGTTTAGGCGAGACGGTGGGGATAGATAAGAAATGTGGGGGCATAGGTGGTGAAGGCAAGAAATGCGATAGCCGATTGACTCTAGAACTCGGTTTGTAAACTTTCTCAGGACCAAATGTGAATTTTATTTATTTCCTCACATAAATATAGCCCGTATTTATTAATTTATTGAAACCACTAAATAGAGGAACATTGTACTGGTGGTCCATCGGTGTTTTGTTGTATCACTTTTGTGAATGTGGCTGGAATAATACGTTTCCACCCAAAGACTCAAATAGAAATCATGTTTCCATTGGAAAATAGTAAAAGACCCTAGTTGCCACTGTTTACATCCCTTTTGGAAGCCATTAATAATCATTGCAAGGCTATGCTCAAAAGTAGGCCTTCTGCCAAGAAGCTAAATGGTCTGCCGCATTTTAGCTCCAAGTTGGGCATGCATGTTCTATCCATACATTGATGCTTGTGGTTTGGTGGAGACTTTCGCACAGACAGCTGACTAACTCGTGCGTCTGGCTATAAAGTGCCTTGTTGGTCCATCAAGAGCTCTCCCACCTTTCTCCCACCTTTTCCCATCTCATTTATGAATAAAAGGGAACCCAGTTATCACGACCAAATACCAAACTTTATTATTTGCAAAGAGGATTTACAGCTATGTGTTTCGAGAACAGACCCGCAAGCTTAACACCTGAAGAGGAAGAGGAGGAGGAGCAATACTCAGACGAGTCGGACAGCACAAGTGACCCACCCTACACGCCCAAGGAACTTGGAGAGATGTTTCTCGACTTTTACAGGTTTCTTACCACTCTACACTTTGACGTCGCGGACCTCAAGATCCCTCCCCCAGAAGGCTGGCCGGGCATAACACAGGAAACCTGCCAAGACTTCAAGTCGGATCTTGTCACCGAAGTCCTTCGCCACTTGCCATATTTTGACAAAAAAAGCATGGCAAATATATTACCATTATCCAGGTTTGTTGACTACTCCTCGTTCAGACGCGAAGACTTTCAGTCTATGAAACGTCGGGACGAATGGGGAATCGAGTTCTGGTCCAACGAGCAAAGCAAAGCTATCGATGGCGCCGACTTTGTCTGCCTCGTGGAAGGCCGCCAGGGTGGTGGTCACGATCTATGGCTAAATGTCAGAGAAGGGGATATGCTTGATGATGAGGTTGCCTGGGCTCTACTTGGCCCCCACGAAATAGATCTCTTTTTCAGGGACCTCAAGGAGAAATTTCGGAAACTCAAGCTTATTCCGTGTCCCGGAAGGAGAATGTTGGAAGGAGACCGCGTGGAAGAAACAGACAGGCGTATAACCCCAGAAGAAATTGTTGCGCAGCAGAGGAACTCGTATACGGACTTGGACGTGCAATACGTCAGGCAAGTGTACAGAGAACATGGATGGCCTGATGCATTCCGCATGAATGAAGCTGTCGAGGTTGTGGCTAATGTTTTTGATTTTACCGATGATGATAATATGGTGTGGCCAAGTAGTCCGAGAGACAGTTGAAGGAAGAGCGCAGATATGAAGTAACACGGATGTACTGGAAAAGAGACAATGTCATTGGTATCCTGGAACAAAATCTTTGACTTAAGATTGTCATTGAAACATTTTTGGATTTCTGGCGCGTTGTTGGATTAAATATTGATGTGTAGAGGGGACGAGACTGTAGATCAACTGAGGGTGAGGCTGGCAGGGCACCTGAGGGTGGAGTAGAAAAGTAGGCGAAATTGCTAGCTTACCCTTAGGTAAGCTAGCGCCTCTAATTGGCTTGCTCGCACAACCTACATGGACCCACCCTTAGCTGAGCTATTTCTAATATATTTATAATCTAATTCCTTTTTTTTTTCTTTATATTATTGTTGTACTTACTACTATTATACCCTCCCTACAATTGCCTAATTTAATATATTATTAATATATTATATTTTATATTTTTAGTAAATATTTTGAAAATTTTAGCTTATATATTAAGTATATTATTAGATAATTAGATAATAATAATAATACTAATAGTAAATATTGGGACCTTATATAGTTCTTTAATCTAAAGATAAGATTAATTTAATATATTAAGAATATATTATATTAATTTTTTTTTTTTTTTAATTAAATATTAAAAATATTATTTTACTAATAAAAGAAAAATTTTATTAGTAGTTTATATTTAGTAAAATACTTTGTTTTAATATAAATCTAATAAATATATTATTAATATATTAATTAATTTTTTTTTATAGAATTTTATCTTTTTTTATATTTTTAATTTTAAAGTATATATAAAAAATTACTATAATACTATATTTATTAAGCTATATAAGAATATAAGTTCTAACTTAGAGTTAAATTAGGCTAAGAGTAATATATTTATAATATATTAATCTTTTTAGTATTAATTATATTTAGTATATTATTATTTTATAGTTGATTTTCTAAAGGATAAGAAAGATATAGAAGTGATTATTATTTTAGTTAAAAGTTTTTTAGTATAATATATTATTAATATATTAATTTTTTATTTTTTAATTCTTTTTAGGCTATTATTATTACTATTATTATACCTATACTTTTAATATATATAGCTAAGGAATTAGATATTCCTTACTATAAATTAGATAGCTATAGCTATAAAAAAGGGAATATAAGTAATAAAGAATATATAAATAAATATATTATTAATATATTATAACTATACTATAAGGAAATAAAAAAGGCTATTAGTTTGGGTCTAAATGTAAAGTGTTATATATATAATATAGGCCTTAATAGTAAGTAAAAAAAAATAATATAATTAATATATTATTAATATATTATAATTGTCTATCCCCTGGAGGTATTTATCCATAATTATATGATTTAGGTATTTTATATTAATTTACTAGAAAAAAAAAAAAAATTTTTATTAAATAATAATAAGAAGATTAATAATAAGGAAAATAATATTAAGGAGGATAATAATGAGAAGGCTTAATATATTATTAATATATTAACTAAAACTTATTTTCTAAAAAATAAATTAATTATATTACTTTTTATTAGTATTTAGATTAAATCAAATAAAGATTCTAATAAAACTTAAGTAAATTTATAAAAAGTAAATATAAGATAGAAAGATAATAAGATAATAATAAATTATTAATATATTAATAATCTATTAACTTTTCCCTTATTTTAGTTTTACTAACTTTAATTTAAGTTTTAATTTCTCTACTTTTACTTCTTCTATTAGTCTAATTTCCTTTTATTTTTCTTTCTTTATCTTTATTAACTTAATTTAAGTCTATTATTTAGTTAAAATATAAAGGCTTATTAATTTTCTAGAATTAATTAGCCTAATATATTAGTAATAAATTACCCTTATTATATCTTAGTACCCTTAATAAAGAGATTAAGTAGGCTATTAAATGGCTAAGCGGTAATAAAGCTATATTAGCTTAGCTCCTTATAATAATAAGCCTTGGTAAAAATCTACTTTAATTGCTAGTTTAAGATCCTAATTTATTAATAATATATTAAATTTATTTATTTAATTATTTACTTTATTAATAGTTTTCCACTTAAAAACAACTAATTATAAAAAGATCTTTATAATTTAAACTTATACTATAGAGATTTTTTATTATTTAGTAAGAAATCTACTATTGATTAAAGAGTTTTATGCTTTAATTTATTAGTAATATATTATAAATAAATTAAAGAGAAATTTAATATATTTTTTAATTATTTTTACTAGGTTATTATATTAACCACTAGCCTTATAAAATACTTTATATATTTATTTAATTAGATTTATTAAATACTTACTATAATTCTATTATTCTTAAATTATTTAAGAATAAGAAAAATATAAGCTAGTTACTATTATAGGGGTTGATTTATGATTAACCCAATCGCTTATTATTAGATATTTTATAATATATTAATAATTTATTAATTATAATATTCTCTATATTTTATCTATACACAATATTTAACAAATTTAATAGAAAATTATCTTTAAAAATGCTATTAATAATAAACACATTAACTAATATATTTGGCTTATATTATAATTATAATATTGCTATTGTTTGCAAACTTGTTCTATAATATATTATTAATTTATTATTGTATAGGGTATAAGATTAAATAATTTATTAATTCCTCTTTTAAAGTAAGTTTTATAAAATCAAATAAAACTTATAACTTACTCTTCCTAGGCAATATAATAAAGATTAATTTCTTAGCTTAAATATTTCCTAAAGCCTAATATATTATTAATATATTATCTTTTTTCCTTTCTAGAAAAACTTACCTTTTAGGTTCCCTTAATTTTAGTTAATTATAATATTATAAATTCCCTTCTTATAAAAATGAAACCAATAAATAATAATATTATATTTTAATTATATATAATTAAAAATCTTATTATATATTACTTAATAGGCTTTAGCTAATTAAAAGTTTATAATAACTTAAATAAAGAAAATACCTTTAATATATTAATAATATATTAATAATATATTAAATATTATACTTATTAATTTTAATATCTCTACTATATATAGCCTAAATAATCTTATTTTCCTATAAGCCTTAAAGGTATTTAAAATTCATATTAACTTAAAATGATTTTATATTATTATACTAAAAAAGCTAAACTTACTATTAATAAAATATTATAATAAATAGGTTTATTTTATTATCCTTAAAAATCTGAATATATTATAATATATTAATAATATATTATTAATATATTAAATAACTTACCCCTTAGCTATTATTCTTATAATATAAAAAATACTTATAATAAGTACTAAGCCTTAATATACCAAGTGGAAAATAAATAGCTTAATATTTTTTAAAAATATATTATAGCCTATTATTATTTACTAGGCTTAGATAAATATTTACTAGATAATTTATATTATATTTATTACAAAAAGCTTAGATTTCTAGTAATTGTAATTAAATATCTAAAATAGATTAATAATATATTTATAATATATTAAAAGGGAAATATACTTAAAGTATTTAAAATTTAATTTCCTTTTTTTAGTAATAATTTTAATTAAATAAGAAAATTATTAGGAATTTTTATTAATAGTAGAGAAAAATACTTATATTACTTATATAAAATAAAAAGAAAATAAAGGATATTAGGGTTTATAAAAATAAAAAAATTCTATATAATTATATAATAAGTCTATATAATTTAACTATACTTAATTAGAATATATATATAATTTTAAATAAATTAATAATATATTAATAATAAATTAGGATTATATATACTATAATAAGCCTTAGATTGAATTAGCTAATTAATAGTTAAGTAATAATTTTAGGCTATTTTAAGTAATTCTTATTAAATAATCTTTTAAATTATAAGTAAATAAGTATAAAACTTATATTAAATAAAAGCATAATAATACTTATTATTAAACTTCTAATACTTATATTAAATAAAATACTAATAAAAGCCATTTAAACCCTTAATAATATATTAATAATATATTACCAATATATTAAAGTTAAACTATACTAACTATTAGAATTAAATTAATTTAGGAAAATAGGAGGATAATTTAAACTATAATTTATGGTATGCCTAGTATTAATTAAAATTAAGCTTAATAGCCCAAATCCAACTATAATTTATTAATAATTAATTAATAATCTATTAAATTTATATTTATAAGACTACCTTTTATAGGCTATTTAATTTATTTGCCTTTTTATTGATTTTTTATTAATTTAATTAATAATTTTTAGGAATTTTAAAGTAATTTTAGTATTTTAATTTAAGATCTAAATATTTATAAATCTTAATCCTAGTATATTTATACTTAAAATATTAGACTAAAATTCCCTTAAAAAAAATAGAAATATTTATTATTAATAATTATATTTGCTTATATAAATATTAAAATTATTAATATATTAATAATATATTCTTAATATATTAATAATAATTTATATTATTAACTAAGGTTTTTTTTATTATTTTTTATTAAGGCTTTTAATAAAAATAATATACCTAATCCCTTTAAATAATAATTTAAAATATTTAAAAATTAAAGAAATATAATAAAGTTTAAAAATAAAAACTACCTTTTAATAAATTAATCTTTTACTTTAACCTATAGTATCTATAGAAATTAATAAAGATTAATTAAGATTTAAGATATTTTATATATTAAAAAGGTTTTATAATAAAATATTAATAATTTATTAATAATCTATTAATAATTTATTAATAATCTATTAATAATATATTAAAATAATATATCTTAAATTTATTATTTAATTTTAAGATTTTTTTAATAATTAAATTAAAATTTTTAAAATTAAATAAAAAAATTAAAAATTCTTAAAAATTTATTTATTAAAATAAAAAAATATTATTATTTATTATTAATATATTAATAATATATTTTAAGAAAATAAAAAAAAAATTAAATTTTTAAATTTTATTTTCCTTAAGTTAAAATATAAGTTTAGCTAATAGTAATCTATAATAATCTATCTAGCAAGCCAATTAGAGGCGCTAGCTTACCCTTAGGCGAGCTGGCGATTTCGCCTACTTTTCTGCTCTACCCTTAGGTGCCCTGCCGGCCTTACCCTCAGTTGATCTAGATACCCAGAGGGGACTTAGTAGAATTGCATCGTGGGCTGGAACTGTTATGGCTGCGCTATTGAGGGGCAGGCAACGGGGAATGAAGCAACCCATTCTCCACACCAAACTCCTAAAATCATAGCATTGAGTTGACCATCCTGCTAGTATTCTTTTAGAATTTCCTAGGCCAGGAAATGTTGAGAGATGTACAAATTAATTGTCACTTCAGTAGTCCTTTTGCATGAACCCGGCAAAACTACGGCTCTTGAACCCCACCTGCAACTTGTTGGGACCTACCCTACAGCTTTATATCTGCATTTTCTACACAAAGGTGCCATTTCGCAAGCGGATGTCACACTAACGTCACATTTGAACTTGAAGTATCACATTGTGAATTCTTAAATATGGATGTGCGGTTCGAAGCCCAGTACCTCAAATCACATTGCCCCCATCACCCTCGCCCTCATCTTTGCGCACATCGTCGTACCCTATCTTGAATGAAATTCTTTTTACAAAGAGAAGTGCCTTCAATGTCACAAATGGATACGAAACTAATTCTTTTGGAAGCATAGGCTCTAATAATTTCACTTCCAGAAGGTCTAATACATCCTAGCTCTTAAATTCGTGAGTCAGATGGAGCTGATCGCAAATCGAGGACACAGCCGGGCTGTCCCGATGCATTCTTAGACCCCACGGTGTGTCGGTGTTGCTTCTTCTTCCTCGCACTCAGCAGTACATGAACACGCTAATGTCGCTTCGCTTCACACATACACTCACTCAAATTGCATCATCCCGTTAACCAGGCCAGAGTCTGTGGGAACGGACCAGGCGCATTTGGACCGGGAGGAGTGGCTTGTGCACCTGACTGATTTTTTCTTGTGAGTTTGAGACAGCATGAGGCAAAGAGGGGTCACATCCTACTATCTTAGTTTGGCATGCCGAGCTTGGCTCCCACCGAAGGCAACCGACCGCCCCCCAAAATTAAGCCAGTATTGAGTTGGGATTGGAAAATGGATTACACTGGCGCTTGGAGTTGATTCGAAGGCGGTAATTTTCACGTACATCCCCATTCGCTCGCTAGGAACAACCGTATGTGATCTGGGCGACGACGCTTTGACGCCATGACCGAATCTGGTTGTCTTCGCAGTGTACAAGTACACCAGGTCACCAGGAAATTTCCTTTCCTTGACGAAATGCAAAGTGTTAAAACTGTCATTGGCTCGCGTTGGTGGCCTCGAACCACTGATTCGTCAAATTGGTAATCCCATTATCGCGCCAAAGTACATTGCTTTTGTCCTGATGCTCTCTCAAGCCGGCATTTGGCATAAACGGCTCAACCACGGGTGGCAAATCTCAAGTCTTGCTGAGGACCTCTGCAGTTTACATCACCGAGCTAGCGCATCCTCAACTGGTTCACTGTTTGAACTTTGCTTGTATAGACCCAAATTTTTCAAATCGGCTTCCATGCGGCTTTCGAGTTGGATTAGATCAGCACTGACGCTCGTGTTGTTGACGCCCAGTGGTCGTTGCATCAATCGGTCTTGGACGGATGAGGTGCTATGAATAAACTGGGATAACAATGACTTGTCCGTGTTTGGGCTAGATATATCCGAGTTAGAATTTGTAGAAGGTGTAAACATGAGCATGTAGCGGGTAGCCTTCTACGCGTACGGGTTGTGAGACTGGGCATTAGAGAATGGTGAAGGTGGCGGCATTGGTAGGTTTGTATGTGTGTGCGTGCGTGATAGAGTGGACACGAAAGAGCCTTTTGTTTAAATTGAGTAGAGGCGTGAATGATGGTACAGAAGAAAGGATTATCTGAGGTTGATCTGGAAGTAAATTGGAAGAAGCAGCGGGCAAAACCTCACTCTTCATAGCTATCGGAGGTGCTGCCATCTCCGTGTACAGCCCTCGAACGTGGGGGGCTTTTCTTCTTGACAACTGACAAGAAGCTACCCTGAGAGTATTTGATGATTGGATAGGCTTGTGTCGATCAGAGTGTCGAATGATGCGTGGATCCGGCTCACACGAGGACATACGTCAATCTCGCTTGGGAAGAGACAGGCTAGCCTTGTGGCTCCGCCTGCCGGGTGCTTTGTCCAACGTTTGTTGGCCCGTTGGCTGCCATCCGCGAAGGTCATTGGTTCGGTCGACCCGCACTCTGGGGGCTGCTGTTCGTCGACCTTGTCAAATTTTTTAAATGGTCCAGGGGCTAGGGGCCCGGCCAGCGATCTCGAATGGGGAAAGCCTCGGGATGAGGTCACACGTCAGCCTTGCGAGATATTCTTAATTGGTCCCAAGTTCCCCCCCCCCCCTCTCCCCACTTGGTCAGCATAGGGAGTTTTTCTAGATGAAAAAAAAAAAAAACGAGTGTAAGACATTGGGCTTAGTTTTCAGCTTTTTGGTTGTTCTGTTTATTGTGACATTTTTGTCATTGTGGATTCTAAAGTTTCTCCTTAGTTGCTCTTCAATGCGGGATGAGAAAAATCGCCCATCGCAAATCTCGGAGTGGCATCAAGCGTCAACACTAAATTTTCCAGAGCACCGGGGGTTGACTCGGAGAGTTGGGCCGAATCTAGCGCAAGGCCATATGTTTTGCAGAAAAAGGAAAGGTACTAGTGGTGAATGCCCTGTCGCTTGAGTAGTAGCGTTATTTTTGATGGCGGTGCCAAAAATGCCAATGGGAATGCCATGAACAGGTCTTTGCATTGGGTACGTAACACCAGAAAACGTGAGGTGGCTTGCCAACTTACAACTTTAGCCATCAACCTATTTTCTGGTTCCTAAGGCCTTGTAATGGTGTGGAGTAGTGGGGCGGAAGGCGGGCGGGGCTGTGGAAGCTCACCTGCGGCTGAGTATGCAGCTGAGCCAGGGCTTGCGGGATACACATGCAGGCATCCAACACAACACATCCCGATGCAGTGGAAGCTCATCTCCTTAGGGCAAACAGGAACAACTAAGTCGAAAGGGAAATGGAAGGAAATGGAACAAATCACATTATGTGATGAATATAGGGTACCCTACCCGTCCCACAAAGGGACGGTCGTCTTTTTTGTGACAGTTATGAGCCCTTGTGACGCTATGGCAAAATTGCTGCTATAAGAGGCGGGTAGACCCAAAAAGGTCACAAGTTCGACTCCCGGTCTTAAAAGCAAAAGCTACCGAGGATAGAGCCCTTACTTGGAAGAATAGTGGATGTAAGGAGCTTCTAGGCCCTAGATTCCGGCGAGATGTACCCGGTCAGAAGGTGTAAAGCCACAAAGAGGTTCAGTTCACTCAGAAATTCCGTACAAGAATTTACCTTGTAAACTGGGGGGTGTGTGATGAATATAGGGTACCCTACCCGTCCCACAAAGGGACGGTCGTCTTTTTTGTGACACATTATCTACTGCAATCTGCGCTGATTGACTTGTTATTTGGTCGCCTTCTTGCATCCAGGGGATTCGCTAGAGGCACGATAAAGTGATAAACTGCGCAGTGAGCTCATGCGAGTGAAATGAAGGCAAGCAAAGCGGCTGCGCGATTGCGTCACAGCGACGATTGGGCTGGTTCTCTCGCCAGGAAAGGCATTTGAACGATGGGCGTTTGACCGGGGTCAGCCTAAAAAAGCCATTTTTGAGTAAAAGTCGGGCCGCCGAGGGGAGCAGATAGGATTTATTAAATCGGTGAATTAGGCCTTTCTGCAAAAAGGAAAATCGACCAGCCACATTCCTTCGGATGCCCGTCGGCGAATGTGACGAGCGACCAGTTCACGGCAGAGTGGTTAATGGCTCCGCCAAAAGCGAAACAAGGCAGGAAATAAAGTGCAGTCCACTGCGACGGTCAGACCTAACCTGTAAGGGAAACCGAAGGGTTTATGTTGCAGGCCAGATCAGGCGTGTTGAATCTAAGTAATAAAAAAGGCTATGATATAGGCAATAGGTCAATTGGATAAGTATATTAATTGACTGTAATAACTAGTCTTCGTGGTACCTTTGGACTTGACCTTCACTCACCGTAGTTATTATTTAGTATTCATTTCATCCTCTTATGGCAACATGCATCAAACTATTAATGGGTACATTGTATTTTTCTTTTACTTCAACTTATCACGTAACTTATTAGCCTGACTACCTACTATATTGCCTCGATCTCGAGCGCAGCAAGACCCTTGTCTTCCGCATCAATAATTGAGACAATAGACTGCAGATCGTTGGGACTATTGATCTGATACAGCGCTCCCTCAATGGCATTGTAGAGGAAGAATTGGCCGCTGCCAAGCTCGAACAACGAGATGGCCTCGCCTGTGTATGACTGCATGGCAAAATGTGGTGTGATCTGATCCCCCTCTAAGCCATACCCCTTTGTCACCTCGACCACGTCTCCTCCTGGACCCCACATCATATCGCCGCCCATCTCGACGTAGTCGTTGGTCCAATCTTGAGGCGGGGTGATCTATGTTCAGTTTGTTAGTCATTTATCATTTTCTTAACAAACTAGAGCGAATCAGGGACCTTGGTGGCAGTCTCGCTCATATTGGGCGTCGGAGGGGGCAGTTAATTGAGCAGAGTGGAAAGGCGTGTTAGAATCAGATAACGAGCAGGTTCATTGAGGAGTGTTTGGAACAGGTTTCTGGACGGGTACATATAGCCCGCATTTGCCTGCCGACGTCACTAGTGGCTTTGCACTATGTCAGCACTAACCAGTGGGTCCATTGGATACATGGAGCCCGACTGAGAGCAGTAAGCCCACTGATGGCCACGAAGAAAAAGCGCTTCACATTGTACCTACTTGCAATATGAGATAAAGCCGACACCAGGCAGCCAACTAAACCCTCGAGGATATTAAATGGCGATGCATCGCAAGAAGAATCAAGATGGAAGCCAACAGTAGGGAATACAACAGCCTGGGAGAGAAAAAGATTGGCCGGTGAACACAGTGATAGCAATCATCAGTGCAGGTGACAGCTGCTATAACTCTAGGGGCTTAGTTGCCGGCACCTCTGGCCTAGTCATAACACAATGCCTACCATCTGTGGGGCTTGCCTCAAGCCTCTATTTTTTCAGGCCCTATTACAGGACTTACTCGCCACCTACAACCCACTGTACGATAAGGAACAGCCCTTATCGCCAACAACAGCTGCCCAACCCCAACCAAAAGTGGCTAGTCTTACCCCATAGCCTATAGAGGAGTGCTGTATTTCTTGGCTAATACTATAGTGGTTTAAGTCTGGTTGAATTCCTTGGCAAAGCAAAGTAAACCTGTGTATTGTACCTGGGGGTTGAATAATTGGGAAACATACGCCGAGGTTTCTATATGTAATCCACACCATGCTCATAAAGGCACTTGGAGGCTCACAGGCCGTGCGGTTTTGTCAAAACTACAGACAGTGACAAATTTCCCACCATGGCAAGTCTGAACCGCGATTGGAACAAGTCGCCGATCGTTGATGTGGAGGTGGTGCTAAGACGGGCTAACCAGTCAGATGCTCGACTGACTGGACGCTTACCATTATCCGGACATTTCCAGTACCGATGCTTTCGAGTGCTGAGCAGGCCGCCGTTATTCCCGCTCTCATTGGGTTAAAGCTTAGGTGAACCACCGAGAAATCGGTATCTATTGGTCTGCGCTTCACGAAGTCACCGTGAATCGGAGTCTTTTACTTGGTTCTCCTCATTCTAAAGCTATATAGATCATGTAGGCATATTATCAATTTCTCTCCCTGCTTTTCGACCTCTCATTCACCCTCAGCCTTGAAGGGCCTCACAAACCTTTAGAATCCATCATGAACCTGAGCAAGCTTCTCAAAGCGGCCTTTCCGGCGACTTCTTCCTCGTCAAAGGTGCCCGCGAGAAGATCCCGCAACGGTCGCGGCGCGCTCAATGTCGCAAAGCAGATGCCACTTGCGCGATACGCTTCTGGGCTCTCTCGGTCTGAACTGGGCAATACGCGACTTCTTTTTCGATGCATGTCAACCCAAGCAGCCCATCAAGCTGCGTGCGAATCTCAGGCCAACATATTTTGCGAAAGCAAACCTGCCCCCGCCGGTGGCAATGGCACCGTAGCCACCGTGACCATCTCGAACCCGCGACGGCTCAACAGCATGAGCCGCGATGTAATCCGGAAGCTCTTCTCGACGCTCAAGTCGCTCGCCAACGACCCCAAGCTCAGCGCTGTCGTCATCCAGGGCGCGCAGATGACCACGCGAAGCCCGTCGTTCGCGTCGGGAGCCAATCTTTTCCAAATGGCCGACCTCAAAAACTACACCGAGGCTAAGCAGTTCATCACGGGGCTGCATGACGCATGCCAGGCGATGAGAGACCTCCCCGTGGTGACCATTGCGCGCATCGACGGCCTGTATCTCGGAGGCGGCCTCGAGCTGGCTGCCGCCTGTGACTTCCGCTACTCCACGCACCGCTCGACGTTTGGCATGCCCGAGACAAGGTACGGGATACCGTCCGTCATTCAGGCCCGACTATTGGCCAACATCATCGGATGGCAAAGGGCTAAAGAGATGTGTTATTTCGCCAAGTTCTATAGGTCCGAAGACGTGGAGAAGTGGGGACTGGTGGACAAGAGTTGCGCGACGCCAGGGGCTCTCGACGCAACGGTTGAGGAGGCTCTTGCTACTATTACTTCTTTTGGGCCTATGACTATGCGCGAACAGAAACGTTTATTTAAAATCTGGGAGGAGAACGGTCTAGTGTCGGGCGTCCAGGCTGGAATTGACTCGTACGCTCGTATGTTTAGCGATGGGGGATCAGAGCCTCACCACTACATGAAGCTATTTACTGAGCGCAAGAACTAGCAGAATCATTTTGGAGACAGGGAGGTGTATCATTATCGGAGACTCAAAAATGTACAGAATTGAACGTGTTATCTCTTGATACCAAGATTAACTCTCATTTGCACGCTGGTGAGAGTCGAATTACCTCTGTGTGAGATATTACCAGTTATCCTTGAATTGTTCGTACCCTATATACTCCTACTTGAGGAATGTGGCAATTGGAGATGCTTTTCTCCAAGCTCACATCCCATCGATACAGCACCGCCAAGAAATATGCAAGATACGTGAACACGGACCTTGCGATTAAGAGTCTGATGCTTTAAGGCTAATTAGGTTTGCGACCGTTTAGGTTACTGGGAGATTTAAATTGGATGTTCTTTTGGTCATGGCGAAATTATTTCCATAATCCAACCGATTATTGAACGCCATTTAGATGCCATCTCTGTGGCCTAGGTTCTAGATCACCCTAGTCAGCCTACGGAATAAAAATAAAGAAACTAGGCATTTCCGCAGAGAATAGAGTTTTAGAGTTGAGAATCTAGGTCGGTCTAGATTTGAACTTAATAGCACAAAAGCATTGATTGCTTGCGTACTCAAATCCACTATGTACATGTGTCCGCCCAGAAGTTGAGGGTGACCCTTGCTAGTTGGCCCCACCCCTCAGGACAGCCGCAACTTGCGCAGGGACCAGCAGGACAAGACCTAGTCCGAGCCCTCACCGAATACCACCTAGTTATTCGGAGCTGCGTCTCTTTATCGGTGACCCCAGAAGCCATGAGTGGATCTTTTTTTGCTTGTTTTAACTGCTGAGCGTAATGATAGGCTAGAGCGTAGTGATGAACTAGTCCAACAACTGTTAAATCAGACTCATCGTTCGGTCGTAAGTTTGTGGTGGGGAACGATGTTCTACGTGAGGGTCGTCTTTTTTTCAATGCTACTCTTAGTCTTTCTCTGCGTGAAACCCATTTTGAGACTTGGGAAATAGAAGACCCGGTTTGCCTTCGTCAGCATTTTCGCCTCCGCTAGATCTGCGCTTGACCGAAATCCTTCAACGAAACGAGGAACAAAGACCTAAAACCCTGGTGCTTCAAGAATATTTGATGGAAATGTGATATTTGCGCTATACAAAAGCGATGTGAGTAGTTCACAATAGGAAGCAACATGTAACTAGCTTCATGGCTCTGACATCGGAGGATAGAGAATGAGATTGAATAGAATTCACTGAGAGCCTGACTTGTTCCGCCAAGGAGCCGGAAAATACCATGGGATTGTGGAGCTGAAATGTACTATTGGTCCATCTAGGTAGACAAGGCTACCTCTGGCTTGTCAGAACCTAGCATCTAATCATACGTTTCGTTCCTAACTTTATGCGGTGTGTCCCAGACGTTGGGTAAATCAATACGCGCAACACATTCTCGGTCCTAAAGTACGGAAATAGATGGGCCCCTATGAGTCCTTTTCAGTATTGAGCCGGTCAGCGAATGATTTGAAGGAGAAATTTAGGTTGCGGTCTGTGTCAACGTAACCAATGCCACTTGGCTTAGAAATTTTCAATCTCCTTGGTGCAACATACTTGGGTCAGGGATTCTAGTTGCAGCCGAGACAACTTTTGTTTTGATACGTATTTGATGGGGTATTTGGATAACTATATATGAACTCCCTTCAGTCTTCCAAAGCTGTCTCATCACTCACCATCAATTCGATCTTCACTATCAAGTCTCAAACAACTCTACTGTAACCTTTTCGACACTCAACAGCCCTTCAAAATGAAGTTCACTGCTCCCATCGTTGTGCTTGCTGCCCTTTCTGGCGCCCAGGCCCAAACAACCACCGCTGCAGCCAACTCCTGCAACACTCCTGCAGTGTCCAACGCGGTGACCTGTGTCACCAACTGTGCCAGCGCTGCTGTTCTTGTGACCTGTGTCACCAACTGTGCCAGCGCTGCTGTTCTTGTGACCTGTGTTGCAACCTGCGTCTCCACCCTTAGCTCCACTGAGCTTGGTGAGTATTTCTTTGGCAATTTCAAGCAAAAAAAGCTAATAGTGTGCAGCTTGCGTCCAGGGCGTCGTCGGCACCCTGCCCGTCTAAGAATGGTCAAGAAAAAGGGGGCGGAATTTAGTGTTGTGTTAAAGAAGGGCTAAGTTGGCTCTGATACGGAAGGTTATTAGGACTTTTCATCTCGCTCTGGATTGTTAGGCTTCTATATTCTTCTAGCATGAGAGAATACTACCAATGGTAGAATTTCAACTATAGAATCTTTTTCATAGGCAATCAAGTGTATCAGCCTTTTTCATTTAATTGATTCATCTTGTTCTTATGTGTCTCTGGCCTTGCCCTAGCCACGAATTGCGCGCTCCTGGAGAGAGGTCGCCTCCATTAACTGAGGCCATATTAAATAAAATTTGATCGTAAAAAGCATGAGTATTCTCATGTTGGCTTAGCTAGATTGAAATGGAGATTTGAAACATAGAGGAAGAACCACACACCAAGCCGACGCAAGTGAGTGAGGTTTAGGGTAAGTTATGCCTTAGCGTGAAAGGCATCAAGTTCGTCAATAAATAAAATAACGGCCGCGCGCCTGCAGTCGCAGCAATGAACAGACAGTCATAAAATCAATCAATGGAACGGCCCCCAAAAAGGTAAGCCTCAAAATGCGTAAAAAATCATGAATTGAGACGGAGAAGCCATCTAAATCTTGGTGTAAACTGCCACCAATATTCACAGTTATTAGCTGCTTTATTATGTATTGCTGTGAGATCTGATTGTTGTCATGATCTAATAATTATTTAAAATCTAGCAAGCATTCTTTTAAACGAACTGCTTGTAATACCTTAATCATTTTGCAACACATTTATTGAAGCTCCCATCAGCATTGCCTACACATGCGTAACAATCCCACCACAACTAAAAAGAAAGCCAGTGTCTATTTTATCGGTATGATTTCTGTCAATCGGAGGCAATTGAATTACCTCCTATTGCCCATCCGTACGAACTTCCATTCCGGTTAGATTGGAATTGCATCGCCTGTTGCCATCCACGCACCCAGAAATAACTGTAGCGGAAGTTGTGATAGGGTGAATAGTTGTTGCAGTCGTTATAATAGACGGCGTGAAGCCAGTCGTCATAGTCGTGCTTGACTCTACTGAGCCGTCAATCCTGTTAGGATCGGTTGTCGTGATTGATGCTCGCGACTGTGGATCAGGCGGTAGTGGTTAGCTCCTGTAGCGATAGTGTAGTGGATGAACGAGGTCGACAGAGCTTGGGGTTAGCACCAATAGTGACCACTGCTATCATTAAGATACCGAGAGGTTTTATCGAGGACATTATGATGATTGACGAGGGCAGTTGTAATTGACACTTCAATTCGTTCATTCGGGGCTGGGCAGGAGAGGGCATTTCTACTTTCAGATATCAATGGCGGTCCCTCGGCCCATTTCAAACTCGGGCCCACCCTGACAGTTGCGGAAATTAGAGCTGAGGGCTAATTTGTTGTTGTTTGGTGAATTCTCCAATTTTTATTGGCGCTATTGACATAACGGGCAGCCCTTCACGCTATTGCTTATGGGTCAAGAACCAACTATTAAGCGAAGTATTCACTAACACATTCAAGCGCTACCAAGTCGGGAAATTGCTCAAATTACTGCTGCCAATCTCAAAGGCATAGATCACGGATTACTGAATCACTCTGATTTAAAGCTGTGGCTAGGCAGGTAAGCTAAGGTAGTTTTGTAGGTAGGATGGCTAGGTCCTAACGTAAAATGGGAGATTCTACGAAGTGTTACGTGTATCCACATAAAGTAGCCCAGCCGCTGGCTGTAATTATGCTCAGTTTATGCATAGGGCCAACACGACCCAAATAAATTAGCTCTTCCAATTCATGGCTCATATTCTTTCCGATATGGTCCATGACAATGACAGCTTTCGCCTTGAAGACACCAGTAAATGTCTGGTCGTGAGTCGCGCTAATCTTCCTGCCTCTCCTAAATTATTAATACAAAACAATAACCTTCGGTTTACAAAATTAGAATCAACCCAGTTATTACATATAGGGTTTATACAAAGGATATGCACAAATACTATCCCTAGCTATAGCCAAACATTATACCAAAGCCCTATTAATATTTTACCACCAGTATAAATTTACCCTACGGGGTCAACTAATCCCTAAATTATTACTTTAAACTCCCATCATTCCAAGCACACTTATAACAGCACTACAGCAATTCCAACTACTGCGCTAGTACATGAGAATGAGTAGGACATGGGATAAAACTACTATCCGTTAGTCAAGCAACAACGACAGACTATACCAGCAATCTAAATTAGCAAGGGAATCATACCTCGAATTAATTCAATGTCCAACACCAGATGAGATTCAAGCCCTGAACAAAAAGAAGATCCAGTCAACAACCTCCTCAACCAATAGCGGGTATAGAGAGTTCATTCCAGAGTACACCACCTCAGGGCTGCCGAAAATTCCCTCATTTAACCTAGCTCATCCTCTCGTTAATGCCACCGAGAGCTTAAATTTCGAAACGACCCAGGTGTGCGCAAACATACATCTATACGATTTTCACCGGCGAGATATCGGAGCAGAGATGCGATACTCAGAGTACGACTTCAAACAAAGAGAGGAGCACGAGAGGAAGTACCGTTGGGCGTCGGAACATGGTACCTTCCTCGACGTCATGCAACTTTTCTGCACACAAGCCCAACTCAGAGATTGCGATTCGCCTCGCTGCAATACACAGAAGGAACGACTAGAGAAAGTCCTGCCAGTTTGCGAAAAATGGAAGAACCTTCGTAATTGGGCGTTAACAGCGGGCTCGTGCCAGCTAGCTGCCGCAAAAGCGGGCTACCAGTGGCTGGACGACTTTTCAGCATACCAATTCGATAATTTGATTGATTTGAAGAAGGATGCCGAACTTCCAGGGGATTGCATTGCAGTTTTCGACGCATGCAAGATTGCGCATTTCCTGTTATCGCAAGTTCAAACCCCATGCACAACGACCTTGAACGGCTATTTGAGCTTCTGGAAAAGTGATCCTAGGTCTTGGGGATGGAACAACAGTTCCATTCCGCAGCGAATAACATTACCTGTAGTTCAACGTGCCCTACAGAAAGCGACATCACTCAATCTTTGCAAAACCCGAGTTTGGAACTTGGCATATAGTTCTGAGCGTGGCGAGAATGACCTCTATGCCCTGATGGAGCTTGCAGAGGAAGCAACGCATTCCGAAGCGTTGGGACACCCGGGCCATGGGACATGTAGCGCGACACAGTGCCTGTCTCAAGACGAAAACAGCACTTTGAAGAGGCAATTGCATAAGTGTGCAGCGAATGCATGCCCCAAGATGTTGTTTCCCATCGCTCAGCTCAACGACGCAGTGTATGGCGATAAGTCGACCGCTTGGCCGACAAAATCCTTGGACATGCATAATATCTCCTTATCACCAGAATCAACACAGTTCATGGCTATATCGCATGTTTGGTCGGATGGAACAGGCGTAGGATTATCCCAATCAGGGGAGGTCAACAGCTGCCTTCTGATATATTTCAAACGCCTTGCCGATGAGTTGGGATGCGACGGTATATGGTGGGATGCCATATGTATTCCTCCTGAGCGGCAAGCAAGGTGGAAGGCTATTAGTAAAATGCACGAGAACTATGCCCTCGCCAAACATACTATTGTGCACGACAGATATCTCCTTCAGTTTGATTGGGCTGACGATGGTAGTCCCGCTCTAGCGCTCATCCTTTCACAATGGTTCACGCGTGGTTGGACAGCTCTGGAGCTTTCCGTGTCCAGATCTGTAAAATTTCTTTTCAGAGACCCACACAATCCTGGCAAGCAAGTTATCAAGGACTTGGATCGGGATATCTTGGCGAATAGGCTTTTTGCTAAGCCCGGGCACTTGGTTGCGACCGTAGTAATCAACCGGTTACGGAAAAATGAACCTAGTATCTCCGATCTTTTGATGATCATGAGAACACGCTCAACGACCTGGACGCGCGATCGCATAGCAATTGCCTCTATGTTGGCACGTGCATCGGACTACGACTACGAGGATTCGCCATCAATTGCGACAGTGAAAATCATGCGTCTATATATGGAGGTACCTCTGAACCTTTTACTTCATGGTCATGAAACAGTGTCGCCATCAGGCGGGGCGTTTTCTTGGTGTCCTCTGAATCTTTTGGATGGGTCCCCTGCCACTATCAGCAATACTCCAAGCCGCAGATCCCTTGGAGGGAACATCTTAATTGATAAATGTGGCGCTGCCATCGGTGATTGGCACATCCGGCTCCTGACAACAAAGGATAAGAGAACACTGAGGCCACATGCCCTGCACCTGTCTGTTCAACATCGAATCAACCAAGTTCTGGAGGAGAAATGGCATCATTGTCTCCTACTATACAGCGACTTTACGGGGGTGCATCAACCACCGTCGTTGTTACTCGCTGTTGCAGGAATCTGCTGGCCAGAAGAACGGCACAGTTCCACTATCGCCAATGAGCCATACATCGATGGCCACTATATTGGATGTGTGTTCGACAGCAGTCCCTCCGAACAATCAACCAAACAACTGAGAGGCGTGAGAATTGGCTGTGACTCGAATAAAGCTACCATTTCTGCCAAGGAAGTACTGGAAAGAGTTGATGCGTGCTCTCGTAGCGCTATCATTCCGAAAGCATATGCTCTTCGCTCACCTTTCAACATGGACAATCCCCAGACTTTGGCTCATGGTGTTGACACAAGACGATTTGACACAAGTCTGTCACGAAGTTATGGTGGTGTTGGCGGGACCGGAGAGGGGCCGACATCTGCAGATCTTTCTGCGTTGATCGAACGGGCTAGAGCTGACCCAGGTGAAGATGTTACGTGGAATAAGCTTACTGGTCTTACTGGGCCCCGAGGCTTTGAATGGTAGGAGCCTTTCCTGTATTTTTGTTAAGGGTTGGGTTCTGGCCCAGCCTAGAGAACTCGACAGGAATGCCTTTGATCATCGGGCGTGTCCTTTGGGTTGTATTGTCCTCCACCTTATGATCGTTAGCCTCTACTCTCTCAGTCTCGACCGGCATCTTCCGGAGGCGAAACCACGTTCCGCAAGTGGGAGTTCAAGTGGCTTGAGTGAGACAGAGTCTTCTTTATCCTTTGAACGTTCGCTGAACATTGAATGGGGGTGCTTTTTGCCGAATCTTGCAACACACCGCATCGGGGTCCAACATTAATATGCTTTTCATAGACGGTATTTATGAATTGGTCATTCTGGTCGCCAGTCTGCTTTACAGGACCGCATTCAGTAGGATAGGAATCCGAGATTGGCATTGTCTCTTGAAAATTGGATTAAGGTTGGGTTACAAGTTGGCCAGGTCTCTAATTGTATAAAAGACATTTTGAGGTATTTGAGGGTCTTGGTTGCACATAAAGTGTTTCTGGCCGCTACTTGTTTGCAGAAGAGAGCACATGAAATGGAGAAAGCTAGACAGGAGCTAACGAGCGTGCCTCCATCACGGCAAATTTAAATTTATATAATAGATTTATATGAGTCTGGGGCATAGGGCCCGGATTAGGGTCCCTTGCGAGGGTTTACAATCCCAAGAGTGAGCCAATTTAGACAGCTCACCCTCAGCTCACCCAAGCTCAGGCTAAGCTCAGAGGCCCTAAGTCCAAGCTCTAGGAGCCATAGCCCGAGCCTAGCGACAGCTCAGCTTAAAGCGGCAGGAGCTAAGCTCTGGAAATGGAAATGGATTTTGGTATACCGGAGTTTCGTTTCCGAGTATATTGGTATTGCAAGCTTTGAAAGGCTACAAGCGATGAAGCGTATCAGAATCACCAATATAAACAGCGCAACTGATTAGTCGCACAGTTTCTTTGCCTCCTAAAAGCGACTCTGCTTTTTACACCTTTTCTTCCGTTATGACCCGACTAAGTTGCGTATTTCCTGACACAAGAGCGGGTTCAGGAACAGAAATGGGCCCTTCAACCACAGTAGAAGTATCATCAGTAATTGACTGTGAATCTTGCGGAGAAGATGTGTGATGTAGGTTTCTGACAAATTCTGCAGACATTGCGGAGTACTTGCATCGCTCCCGAACCCGAGGGCCGTATTTATAAAAGATGAAGGGAAACGGCGCGCATGCAAGTGCCAGAAATGCAGGGATCGAAGACGCCCAGTGGATGCCGAGCTTGTCATACATGCGACCAGTGAATAGTGGAAATGCAGCACCAAAGCAAGACCGCAAGACAGAGTTCGCAGCCAACGCAGACGCAGCAAAAATGGTGTACGAATCAACCAGGTAATTCATAATGCCAAGGAATACAAGAACTGTACCAAATCCAAAGAGACTAGCAGCCATTACGCTTACTATCCAATGAATAGAAGGATAATTTGTCCAGGCAAACCAAAACAGGGCAATGGGCAATGTGACTGCAGCAAGCATAGTCGGTGGGAGACGTGCTTCAGGTGGTGCTATACCGTTGTTCTTCTCACCAGCTCGGATATAACGAGAGTTGTCTGGGATCGTGTAGGCAACAGCACTCATCATCCCAACCAAAACACCGAGGAATGGAAGGCCACCAACACCTTGGTTCCAGCCGCGATTGCGTTGATAGACGATTGGAAAGGCAGCGAAAAACATGTAAAGGGTTCCATAGATAATCGCCATGTAGATGGATAAAAGAAGAACGATTGGCTCCTTGAAGAGCAGGATCCAAGGACGGGAAAGTGCCGTTTTGAGTGATTCTCTCAACGTGACCTTTCCTTGAGCATGTTCAACGGCGCTAATGTAGCGCTTTCCGGTAGACTTTGACAACTGGGCAGCTCTTTTGCGGAGGAGCACAGGGGCATAGGTTTCTGGCAGAGTTAGAGAGCAAATGATCCAAATGGTGCCCGAGAAAGCTGCGAGAAAGCCCATGACCCAGCGCCACCCAGCGTTCATGCCGAGAAAACCACCACATATAGGCCCGAAAACCGGTCCCAGCGATGGAGCAGCTGCGAAGAGGGCCATTGCTAGACCTCTTTGCGAAGCTGGAAACATGTCGGCAATAGCGCCTCCTGCGTTGGTCAGTGGAGATGACCCAAATGCGCCGGCAAAAAAGCGTAAAATTATGAGCGACCAAGTGTTATTCACGCCAGCGCAGCCTGCATTGAACGCCGTCATGGCAGCGTATGTAGTAACAAATAAGATTTGACGACCAAATAGCTCACTGAGTGGTGCCCACAGCAGAGGGCCGATGGCAAAGCCCAAAACAAATAGAGAAACTCCCAACGTTGCGACTTCTTGACTGATCTTGAAATGCTGCATTATTTCAGCAGTGCCTCCTGTATAACCAGATGACACCATGGTTACGGCCAAGGTTGAAACTGCAACTCCCAGGGTGATGAGCCACTTTCTGGCCTGGCTGAAGAGCATGGGGTTTCTCGGATCGTTGGGAATCCATTGTATCACGTATGGGTCGTCTTCCGTGCCTGATCCCGGGTATGGAAAGTTGGCGACCTCTGGTGTGATTCCGGCTTGATCGATAACAATTCTCCAGAAGGGAAGCGTTGCACCCTGTATCGGTTCACCGTCGTCAATTCGTCCCGGTGTTTCTGTTTGCGTCGCCATCGAGTCGTTGCCACCAAAGGGTCATGCGTAAAAACTTGTCGGATCTAGGTGTTGAAAAAGGAAAATGCGCAGGAAATGTGAAGAAAGCACGACGATACCATGCGTGTCTTATATTAAAGAAAGAAATTGCCAAAAAATATTTTCAATGAAGGAAGTGATTTGTGTGCAAAGTTTGAAAGACGACAGCCAGTTCTTTTATGGCTATAAGGAAGAGGATGTTGGATCAAGGGAGTCGCCCAATAAGGAAATCCAACCGGTTACGGATACTTGATGGAGCCCGAAATACGCGTGGCTTAACTCCATAAATCCGATGGCTCGTCATTTTGAATCTCACGGCATTGATCTTAGAATTGATGGGAAGAAAAACATGCAGTAGCACACTGCAAGGTTGATCATTTTCGTGGCTGCTGGAACCAAATCGCGACCATGCCAGGCCAGCAGTTTTATAAAGAATGATGGATAAGAATTGAAACAAAAAAAAATCCATTTGCACATATCTGTTTGCTTGTATCCCCCATTTCGACGTTCGTCACGCCTGTCATCTCGCAGTTGATCCCCAACTCCCAAGGAGGTGGATTTGGAGCATGGATCCCTGTCATGATTCATTGCAGGGATGGTTGGTGGAGACTACATCATCTTAGACTGCTGCTACCGCAAATCACAGTGCGTTCTCGCTGCTCCACACAATATTCGGTGCAACTTTCTTGTGCTGGTACTTGACTAGACTCCCATCTGCTGATTCAAGATTCCCTTGTCGCGATGCCTTTCATCCCGCACCTTGCATATGACTGTTCGGCCAAGCGAGTGATGGTGAAATTCTTGCCCAGGCGACAGAGTGGATTGCGGTGAGAATGCAATCCGATCGGTCCGAGTCAGTCGCCGAATCCCGGTCAACGGATGGAGCCGACACGGCTCGCGAAAGCGAATCGCCGGCTCCGACTGATTCGACCAGAAAGTGGGATGCTCAAGCCGCGGGCACGGCTTGGATCGAAGCTCAGCTGGAGCGGAAGCGAGCGCGCGACCGTCGTGCGCAACAAAAGCTTCGCGATAAGCGAATGTCTCGCGTCCAAACTCTTGAGCACCAGATAACGACACTTAATGATGAGCTGCGAGAGCTCCGCCACTTATGTGAGACTCTCTATCAGGAGAACCAGCTTCTTCACTCTCAGCGAGACACTATCCGCCAGGCTGTTGGGTTGTGGGATCGTTCAATGGTACCAGCGTCGGGATTCCGGCCTGTAGGCCAGGTGCACCAGCCTGTCCCTCAACCACAAGACGCTCGCCTTCCACCAAACCCGAACCCTGAAATAAATCGCATCTCAGATGGATCTAAAACAGACCCTCATCTCTTTCTCGATAGCTTGCCCACGGGCATGACGGCTGCAGGGGATAATTGTGCTCCTCAGAGCAGAAGCATATTGAACGTCGAAAATTACGAGAACAGCTCGCACGGCTCCTTCAACCTTGGCCAACACCACAACACCACGTTTCAAATTATTCCCCACCAACCGGAAACTCAAGACAGTACAACTTCAGAATCTGAATCGGGTCCTTGGAGCTTTCCACCATCCCACGACATCAACGACACCTTTGGAACGGAACAGATTGTTCGATACCTACAGCACCCCGAGCTCGTCATTGCCTCGCCAGACATTCCTGCGCCACTGGAAATTATTTACGGCTCCACCGAGAACTTCCTCGCAAACACTATCTACCAAGGTCTATTGCGCTGGCCCTCAGGCGAGCCCGAACGCCTTGCAATGGGAATGCTCCATTACCACTTCATTAGATGGACGAGCCACCCCACGAAAGACACATACTCTCGCCTCTGCGACTTTCAGAAGCCCGTGTATGAGCAGCTATCACAGCCCCATCACTTCTTTATCGACTTCATCATGTGGCCAAAACTACGGTCTAATATGATCAAGTACAAACACCTGTACAATCCGTTGGATGCGATGAGCATGCTCAACTGTTGCCAGAAGATGAGATGGCCATGGCGAAAACCCTTTCTCAAGCCAAGCAATGGTGGAGTCTTGACCATGTGCCCAGAGTTTTACAAAGCATTTACTAGTATTGATGGCTGGGGGTTGACGGATGAATATATAAAGTATCTAAGTCAGTATCCAGAATTATTAGAAGGCATCGATGTTGACGCTGTGCGTTTTCACTTTGTCTAATCTCATCTCTTTCACGATTCACAATCAGTGTTGGTTTGTTCATCTAGACTGTAGCGAGTAGCTCAAATCTTGTGGGAAGGCCAATCCTTGACTACATCAATAAACACACAAACTGCATTGATTGCGCATTGTCAAATGTCTCTGGGCCGATCCGGGATACACCGTCGTTTTGGCCACACATCAAAAAAAGAAATAAAATGCGATAGTTTACAGAATCTCTCTGAGGGGTCTCTCCTACTGTTGATTTCAAAGGGAACAGGGTTCTCATGCACTAGCGCAATTGGAGTCTGTTTTGAAAAGGCGAGTTGATTGATGTGTTCTATCTAGCTAGCTACCCTTGAGGCGGGGTTGTGAATGCCGCCCCGCTTTCTGCCGGTTGACCCGGAGTTTTGCCGGGGGCGGATTGAGAGGCGATTCCAACACCTACAGAAAGAAGGAAACAGCAGTGGTGGGATGAGGTCAAAAAACAATGAGTGCATAAAATGAGGTAGTGCCTATCTGTCCGTTGTTGTTGGTTGGCTCCCCTCATGGCAGGTGATCGATCTAGCTATCTTCTATATTGCTTAGACTGTGGCCAACACAATGTCCCATTTCATCGTAACTTTGGCCTCGCTGCTATCCTTCTCCTCACTCTCTCCCCAGTCCAGCTAGCCCAATTGGGTTCCCTAGTTCTTGGATCAAAAAGATACTACGTACCAAGTCTGACTTCACAAGGGATATCTCGACTTTTCAACAATAGTATAGGAGACTACTTTCCTTCAAAGTTATCTCCAATTGGCATCCTATTTAGTTAAATGTGGTCTAGGGCTGGGAGCTCGATTCGATATCCACTCACAAACGCTCTAGCAACTTGACCAAATGGTCGCTGTGAGCTAGCGTCACATTATGTATGACAAATTCGTCTCCCGTCACGTCATCCTTGATACTTTGAGCGCCCACACTCTGTTCTAGGACTAGTATCAGTGTGGCAGTTGTGGTAATGCCAGCTCGGTGTGGCCATCTTCGTTGAGAAATCGACGCAGCGGTCTTGGAATCAATGCTGCATCCCAGCGGATGTGGGTCTTGATCTCTGGGTTGTCTAGCAATGCAAGCTCCAAAAGCTCCAATTTCAAGCCAGATCAGGTTACCGAAGACATCACAGGAGGGGGTTCATGCGCGAACAGCTTTGCGAAGCGAAGGTTGTAGATGGTAGGTTCAAGATTGTACGACGCTGGTTCCCCATACTCGATAGAATCTGCATACTTGGCATGAAGTCCCAGCACCCCCAGATTTACAAAGTAAGACAGCAGAGTCTAGACGTGCAAGTACCTCGGCTCTTGTAGTCGTGGTCGCTCGCGAGGGCGCCTTATAGGATCCACGATAGTACAGAGACTTTGAACCCTGGAAGCTAATTCTGTCAATCTGTTCTCGTTGCGTAATTCGTAGAACTTTCAACAAAATGAAGAAGCGCACTGCCTTCTCCTCGAATTCCTGCACGCATGGTTCCCGCTTCTCGCGGCAGTGTCGTTGAGAAGATGGGACAAATGGCGGAGGGTCGTTTAATTCTGCTCTAGATTTGTGGTAGCCCGGCTCAGGAAACTCGATATCAATCCAGGGAAGAGGCTCAGCAATGGCATTCAAATACTTGGATGTCGTGCCCAACTGGGTTAGGTCTTGCAGATAATGGTGAGAGACTATGTGAGAGATGATTTCATTGGGCAGCGATAAGAATTTGGATGAGGATGACATTGTGGGTGGATCTCGAAACTCGGGAAAATGATCGCATAAGATGAGTGTGATGGGAGGCGTCACACGGCACGAGGCGAGCTCAGTTAGCGGAACGCCACAACGGAGCCAAGCTCTATGGCGCACAAAACCTCACCGCAAAACCCCTACTCATAATAAAACAAGGCTCTTTCAAACTCACCTTCCAAAGCTTGATGTGACCAAAACGCGCTTTGCAACAGCAGGCCATTCGGTACGAAACAACACTTGACCGACCGATTATGATGTTTGCGCTAAGTCTAGGCACCAAACGCCAAACCGGCTCCCCATTGACCTTGGGTCGTATTAGTGGGTCAAGTCCACGACCCATGAGTCATGGGTCTTGGGGCTGGCTAGCGACAGGCCTCATTGCCTCGCTTGCCAGGTAGCCAGATTTGCGCAGTAGTGGAACCTGTGGTGCGGTCTTCCAAGGGCCGCGCCTGTCAAAGATATGGGTCAACATGTCAAGTGGAATGCATCGCCGAGTTGGAAGTGACAGCATGGTGACATCAGTTCGGTGGTTGACTCGGCAAAGATCCGTTCTTCGCTTTACGAGAGTGATAGTGTACGAAGCTAAAGTCGTAAGGAGCCTGGTGATATCATGTAGTTTTGCCTGGTTTGACGCTGGGGTATTAAATAGAGTCTGGAATCCTCGGGAACTTTGCCACCAATTTTTGCACTTCTCGCTGTGAGGGAGGCTGGCCATAAATACAGATAGCGAAAGCTTGTGCATCAGCCTAGACGCGTGAACGTCGATGTTTAGATTCAGCAACGAACGTGCTTGGAACTTTATTATGGCGCCGCCTCTGTACCAATCTAGTGTCCTTCCGACCATTGACAACAAAGTTTTCTGCTGGAATGCACGTCAAATCTGATCATGATGCAGTATCTTGCTGCTCCCATGAATTTCACTCGTGAGGTAACTCGATATTGTTAGGAAATTTGAGATAAGAGACATCCGCGCCTTTGAGGAAGTAATGCCGCCGGTTGACAGCTTGGAAACAATCGCCACTGCAGCTTATGACACCGTGTCCCAGTGGGCCCGGCGTTTGAGTTGACGCCAATGTCACTCAATGTCTCAGAAGTAGCCTTGTTCGTAATTCGACTTGACCCATTCCGGACAATGAAAAAAGCAAATATACTGTAGGCACCCCTATATCTGGCACGCAAGTCAGCCCTCACTCGTGTCCGGTCAAGCCAAGATTTATTATCCAGCATCGTAATTTCTCCGGCCATAACCGACATCGCGATAGTTGATAGCATATGCATCTTATCTAATCTATTCCAATGTCTGGGGCGCCTGATATTCGATGACGTCCTTCAGTAATCTGCTACAAACCTACGTTCTGTCGCTTCTGCGGCAGTCATGATCAGCCTAAGGGCATATCAGGCAAGTCGAATTTGCAGACAGCTTGCTTTTCAGACCGTAATCCTAACATTATTGACGGGTGTTTTCAGGCCTTAGAATGGACTTTATTTGTTATAGCCGCCTTCATCGTTGCTCTTCACATTTCGGTTCGAATCTGGATAAGAAAGTCATACCTTTGGGCGTCAGATATCTTCCTCATTGTGGGACTGTTATTTTTCCTTAGCTTTGTCATTGAAGATGCTTGGTTTTACGCACTTCCCATTGAGGTACAAGACAATTATATGACTAATGATACCGTCGTCAGGGTAAGGAATACTCTTCCTGTTCCTAATCTTACTTCGCAATTGGCTAACAGGATGTATCACCAGGTCTTCTTCATAGCCGACATCATGTTTGACTTGGTTTGTTATTTCCCACGATTTAGCCTTATGATGTTTTATAATGAGCTGTTTCCCATCTCTGAACAAAGATTGCGGTACTGTCTCTATGCCACAATGGCTTACTCTGCCTGCGCATTCTTTGCCTCCGCATTTGTGCACCTATTCTGGTGTGGCACTAACGTACATGCATTGTGGTAAGTACGATGAACGAGTGCGCTGAATAATGGCTCACTGGCTTCTCTGTAAAGGCAAAGCGGCAACGCCTGTTTGATGGCAGGTGATCCCAGGATTTGGTACATTGGCTGGGCTCTCAATATGTTCTCGGAGCTGCTTGGTAAGATACCCGCATTTCACAACTCTTTTGGATGACTCTAATATTTTTTCCAATCTAGTTTTCGCATTGCCGTTCGGCATGCTTCCAACGCTAAAGTCACTTCCACGAAGAGACAGGATAGGCTTAATAGGGCTTTTTGTAATTGGCGCCATCACAATAATCGTCAGCACAACTCGACTCATTCTACTGATAGTTCTGGCCGTCGGTAACCTCGAAACCTGTAAGTTGCTCACTGACGATTTCAAACGTTCCAACATTGACCCTAACCATGTTGAGATCTCCTTACATACGCGGAAATCACAGCTCAGATTATTATCGCATCAGTACCAACTATGCGACCCCTCTTGCGCATTTTGTGTTTTAGATGGAAGAGGAAATCTGATCCTAAAAGGGACAGACGCAAAGAACCCGAAAACAGCCACTGGGCCTCACATATTGACAGTTTTCAGACTAGCGCAATCAGTGATTAGTTTCAATTAATATTTGTTTTCTTCAACTTGATCTTGGCATTCCTCAATATGTCTAATTGATCTTGACAACACTTAAAGTAGTAAGAGCATTTATTTCTAGTCAAAAAACAAGCAGGAGGCTTAACTAGATTTTCCTAGGAACAACAAAGTATATATAATAGAATTTAAGCAACAAAAAAACTCTAATTTTAAGATTTATTTTAATTAAAAGAATAATTAACTTAATTCTTTATATAATATAATTTTAATATTTATAAAATTAAAAATAAAATTTACCTTAATATTTAAAATACCTTATTAAAATTATTAATATATTCTAATATATAATTTTATTATAATAATTATCTTAATTAAGCAATAAAATGGGAATGTAAAATATAAAGGAAAAGCCATATACTAAGCCTGTAATGATAAGAGTGAAGTTTAGGGTAAGTTAGCTTTCTAGGTAGAAGATATTAAGTTTATAAATAATAAAATAATGGCTATAATAGCTATAATTATAAAAATTAATATATAGTTATAAAATTAATTAATTAAATAATCTTTTAAAAGGGATATTTTAAATTAAGTTAGAAATTATAAATTAAGATAAAGTTATTATTTAAATTTTAGTATTAAAATTATTAGGCTTTTATTATTAATTTTAGTATTATAATTAATTAACTAATACTTAGGTTAACTTTACTTAAATCTAATATTTTTATTTTAATTATTCTTTTTATTATTTTTAATATATATCTTTTTATATAATTTTAGCCTATTTTTAGGCTTATATAATTATATTAATATATTTTATTTTAATTAAATAAAAATAAAAATAAATAAAATATAATATTATTTAATTAAATTTATTTTATAATTATTAATAAATAATTATTTTTATTATAATTATTTTTATTAATTTAAATTAATAAATTAATCTTTATAATTTAATTTTTATTATATTACTTAGATTATTAATTGTAAGTAATAGTATATATAGTATAAGAATTATTTTATATAGTTTTTAAAGCTTACTTATCTTAAGATTTAGCTATAAATTTTCTTAATATAATTTAAATAAACTTATTTATTAATTTCTAAAGAATATATATAGCTTAGTCCCTAGAAGTAAATAACCTTATTATTAATTATCCTTTAATCCTAACTATTCTAAGTATACTAATTATATTATAGCTTATTTTCTTTTTTATTTTCTTAATTTCTTTTTCTATAGCTTTATTAATTTATTTTTAGATTTTCTTATTAATTAAAAATTATTAAATTCTTTTTTTAATTATCCCTATATTTATAATAAAATAATTCTTAGGCTTTACTATAGATATCTCCTTAGGTTTAATATTTTTATACCTAAGCTTATATTTAAGTTCTTTTAATTATAAAAATAGAAGATTATTAAGTTCTAATAATATATTTAATATTTAAAATAAAAATACTTTTATAATTTTTATTTTTTATTTTTACTAATTTTTATAATATTTTTATTTATTTAATTAAATAATTTTATAATAATAATATTATTAAGTTTTAATAACTCTAGCTTTATAGCTAAAAGAGTAAGTATAGTAAATATAATAATATTAATAGTATTAAGTAAAGGTAATATATTACTTAATATATAAATTTATTTAAATTACTTTTAAATATTATTATTTTAAGTAATTAATTTATAAATAATATTATTTAATTTATTTTTATTATTAAGATCTCCCTAATATATTATTATAACCCATGCTTGCCCAGAGCGGTCACTATGGGCAGAACCCCATAATATACCTAATTAATATATCATACTAATTATAAGAAAACTACCCTATACCTCTAACTAGCTAATAAAAATAGATCATCTATCTTAGGTATAGATCATGGTATGATCTATAGATTATAATTATAAGCTAAGATATATATTATAAGCTATTATATAAGATAATAATCTATAGTATTAAATAAAATATATAAATAAGTTAATTATATTATAAGAAATAGTCTAATTAGCTTTTAATATAATTTAATTATATTAATTATTAATTAATATATTACTAAATATAATATTTCTTTTATAACTTATATAATATTACTTAAAAACCACTATATACTCTATATTCCTTTGCTAATATAAATTTTTTACTTTAATTGGTTTATTATAATTAGAAATTAATTAGAATATTATATATTAAAAGCTTTTATTTAGTAGAATTATTTATATTAATTACTAAATAATATTTCGTAATAGCCCCTATAATCCTATCCTTCTTATCTAAGTCTACCTTAACTATTACTAAAGGAAAAGAACCTAAGACCCTTAATAAAAATAAAGATATTATTATAAAGAAAGTAAAGAAGTCTAATAGTAAAGATAATAATAAAAATAAAGAAGATAATAAGAAAAAATAAAATATTATTAATTTTAAAT